>CABFOQ010052395.1:24828-37917 GCA_900660455.1 Gephyroberyx darwinii
ATAAGTATAAGTATAAGTATAAGTATAAGTAATAGAACAAACAACCTATATATTACCGTAAAATTGTTTAAAAAAATAGTTGGTCATTTTCTGATAATGTGCTTCCATAGCCTGTAAATATATGTCTGATACAGTAAAATACCAAAATGCATATTAATATAAGCATAATAGGTTATTAAATTCACCTTGCACTACATTTTTCAGATGGAGTTTTAATAATAAAGCATGCAGTGCAATGCCTTCCATGTACAGCACTGTCTATGTTTTGTTCAAAACAAAAACTGGCCAACACTCTATATCTGACAACTTTATATAGATGTAAAAGCAACGTGCAAAAGATTGTCAATATTACATCATGTTCTGTTTCAAATGATCTGAATCAATGCTACTTGAAAATGATGGATTAACTGGGCGCAGGCCTCAGTTTGAATTCCACGGTTGACTTGTTGTGTAATTTATCAAATGTTGTGAGGTTCAGTTTATAGAATGTTATTGCGGATGATGAAACTGTTATTTTTACTGGCAATTGATTTCTCATATTTTATGTTTTATGTGCAGCAACTGTATGTGTTTTAGTTTTAGTTTTAAGTTTATTTTGTACTTTGGTAAGGCGCTTTGGATAAAAGCATTTGCTGAATGACTGTAATGTAATGTAATGTAATATTTTTATTTATTTAGTTAATTTTAAACATGTCAATGCATTAAACAAATTACTATAAAATTAAAGAAATTACTATAAAATGAAAACTTAAAAAACATTACTTTGCTTAATACTAATTATGCCTAACTCCTGCATATAAGATTTTGAACTCTACACTTGTTTCACTCTATAACTACTTTTCAGCAGCGCTGACACTTGCAAGTCTATATATTACGATAATTTTCTAGACAGACAAAATGTACTGTATGTCAAGATGGAAACATATACATGCAAATACATGCAAAACAAATCCATACTTTGTTATCCATGTATTAGTATTAGTATTGGTATAGATATTGCTATTAGTATTGGTATTGGTAGTAGTAGTAGCAGCAGTAGATGTAATATTTGATATTATTTGATATGAACTGAGATTTGATATTTATCACTTTGCAGTCTTACCTTTTCTGTCTGTTTCCAATGCAGTCAGAGGAGTCCTAAAACACACAAGCCACACACACGTAATGACTCACACTCCCTCACACACACACGACCATGCATACAGCTGGCATGAATGCAGCGAATCGCCAAAATGGTGTGGTATTGTAGGTTGAATCTCTGTCCTTCCTTCACCTTAACTGCTGCTGCTGCATGGATCAGTGTGTAGAGCGGACTTGGGACAAGAGAGCTACAAAAGCCTTTCCCTTCCCAGCACTCTGAACTAACTGAACTGAACTGAACTGCTAGGATAGGGACTTACTCAGAGCCCACTTTGACAGCTGATTACAGGCTGCCTCTGCAAAGGGCACTCACACTCTCTTCTCCCTCTCTCTCTCTCTCTCACACACACACACACACACACACACACACAGAAACGCATTTAAAAAAGTAAATGCCAGGAACAACTCAACTTTGCAAAATGTGGGCAGTCATCAACAAAAGTCAGATATATGGAATTATATATACATATTATTAGTATTTGTAGTAGTCAAGTAGAGTACCAGTTAACACATCCTCTGGCAGCCATATTGGAGGGCCACAGCACTTTGCAACAACAGCTGAGAACAGCTACATTTCTTAACTGAAACTCAACCGTCTCAACAGCAGTACTGAATAGACAGGAATAATTATTTTTGACTGGGAATTGATAATTTCTTCATTGATACATTAGAAGAAGATGATGTATCAATGAAGAAATTCTTGATAATTTCTTTATTGATACATTAGATACATTTTGATCACTTTCTGTCAGTTTGCTTGCTAACAGTGTCATTACTTGTTAACACATACGATTTGCACCCTAGCTAACATTGCGTGACAGTTTGTTCAAGTAACTGAGCTGACTCCTCTCAAGCTACAAGTGTTTTGGGAAACCTAAATTTAGAAACAAGTCTACCTTATCAGATTATTACTTACTTACTTATAATGTTACTGAATTGAATCTTTTTCAGGCCTGGTTTTTATACAGTAGGATTCAGCCTTTATTTCTCCAGTTGACCTCCATGATGACGCCAACTGTGTTTGCTTGGAGATTTCACTATCTCAAGAATCCATATTAAGACTGGAACAGGAATGAGGAAAAAACAACATTCAAAGCAGGAGCTTTGTGCAACATGTTTGGCTCTGACACAGCAGAGTTCTCGAATGCAGTTCATGGTTGTGCTAAAACAACCCAAAAGGGTATTTGAAGTTACTAGCAGAGAATGGCAATGTGATACTTAGGAGACTTGGAAGTAGAATAGGATTGGTAATATACCCAAACAGAGGGTGCGAGGGATAACTGGATCATTGGTGTGTGTGCATGTGGTTTAGGGATATGAGTTTTGTCAATGATAAACTAGATGTAACTTTAGGCCAGCAGACACACGCAGACGCAAGGACACACAAACAGAGTGTAAAATAAGTCTATTATGTCAGCAATGATAGCTTTGCTCTGAGCTCTTGGCTTCTGCTCGCGACCAAAGAACTGTTATTACTGCGTGGGAGATAACAGCAATACACACACACACACACACTGAGCAAAGAGCAGAGAATCGTTGAGGTCAGCAGGATACAGGCTGTTGAAATGGAATAGAGAGATGTACCAGATAGGCCCATAGGAATAGAGAAGAACCTTTACAGACCTTGTGTTTGTCATGTTTTGTACACCTTTCCTCATGTTATTTTGTTGTTTGAATTATGATTTGTAATTATGACACCATCAAACTTAACCACGGTTTACAAAATCATTATCCACAAATCATGTAATTTCTTTATTGAGCAGTATCAAAGTAATAAAAGGAAGTGAAAAACAACACCATCTATGGGGCAACAATATCTATATTTAAGGAGCAAATATCACTTACTAAGTACTTTTGTTTTCTCAGTTTACTCTTTTTGTGACAGCACCTCATTTTCTTTGTTCACTCGGACGTCTTAGAACAATTTCTTGCTTCTGTTTCTACATCAATCAAAATCGTGAAACATTTCCCTCATGGACATAACCTAATCTACAAGCACTGGCAATGTCTGCAGATATGAACCAATTGCGATATTAGGATACTACGCTGGTATAAAATGTGTGTCTGGTGAAGATTTGAGGTTCATCCAATACTTCCTAGAGACACGGTTCACTCTCTCTCACTCTCTCAGAAAATATACTTGTTTTATTGGATGAATCAACTTTTTTGAACTTTATATTGCTTTTTCATGAATTTGAAATGAGACACAACCCATATTACAATACAAAACAATAAAATTGGAATGGCGAGACGTAAGAAAAATGTCAGAGGGGGGAACTACCAACTTTAGGCGAGTGACTGTGAAAGGCTTGATGTCATCTTTAATATCCAGTATACAATGTCATTTACAAAGCATTATATCACTTCTTACAAGGCATTAAAGCAATTTATTTACCATTCTAAGGTTATACAGTCTACCTGGTATAAAGGGAAGTTTTCTATATGTAAAATAAAGGGTTGTCATATCTTTTGATTTAATCTTTAACCTTATTCCATATCAAATATGAGCAGTCCACATATGTTTGTTAAGAGAAAATATCAGCCCACAACAGCTAAAGAGACAGCCTCATAAAGATGTGACATGTAGATATAAAGTGGCCAATTACCGACAGAGAAATGGCCGTCACGTTCACGGGGACACATCTCACCACAAAAACAACATATAGACGTTTCCCCCAGATGGATGACATTTGCTTGGATTATTTTAAACCCAAGGAGAAACGAGTGAGAGAGTGAGAGAAAGACTTAACGGAATACAAACATATAATGTACAAGCTGATAGTCAGACAGCATGCAGACTGTCACCACAGTTCTGCACAAGATTATCGGTTGACATGGAGAGGTCTAGTGTAATGGTTTCAGCCTGTACCATACACTGGACGCTGACCCAAGAAGGGCTTTATGGTCGGAGGCCGCGGAAGTTCCCACTATTGAAAGAGAAACTCAAGAAGGACCGATTGAAAGACCCACCTGGACAAACTTAAATCCTTCTGGGAAATTGTTGAATGAAACCAAATTAGAGTCTTTGACAATGCAGATCAGTGCCCTACCTACAGTCAGATATGCTGGAAGTTCCATGATGCTGTGGGGCTGCTTTGCTGCTTCAGGTACTGGACGTCTTGAACGTATTAAAGGCATCATGA
Organism: Gephyroberyx darwinii; assembly: GCA_900660455.1. NCBI lineage: Eukaryota > Metazoa > Chordata > Actinopteri > Trachichthyiformes > Trachichthyidae > Gephyroberyx > Gephyroberyx darwinii. Next base: position 29,112 of record CABFOQ010052395.1, read on the forward strand.
AATCAGAAGATTACCAAGGCATTTTGGAGCCAAATTTGCTACCCAGTGTCAGGTGTCAATCGAGGGTCACGGGTCCTCCAGCAGGACAATGACTCTAACCACACATCCAAAAGCACCCAGGAATGGTTCAAGAGAAAACGTTGTGGCTGTTCAATCTCATTTAATCCTATTGAGAACAATGGTGAGACGTGAAATCTGCAGTTGATCAAAGGAATCCTTCAAACATTGAAGAACTGGAGTGAGTTGCAGTTGAAGAGTGGGAGAAACTGCCAGCAGAAAGGTACAGGAGGCTTGTTGATGGTTACAAGAAACATCTGGAAGCATCATCAATGCTTTTGAATTTTTAAACTATGAAAGATTTTCTTTTAGTATTTATATTCCTATTGTGTTATCATGTGCTGTTAAATAAAACACATGAACGTGTGAAGACCGAAAGCTGTTTCGATTTCCAATTATTTCAGAAGATATTGTACATTATCTGCATGAAATGCAAGGGTGCCAGAACTGTAACAAAGTCACACGTGGATGTCTCAGTTACTACGACTACCATCAATGAGAATTTCGTTAATGTTATAAGGTAGGCGAAGTGAGAGTGCAAATAAGACAGATGGGAATCAGTAAAAGAAGAGATGATGAGAGAGGCAGAGAGATGCAGAAGCATAAAGAGAGAGTAAGTGACAAGCAGTAATGAGAGAGAAACTTTATATCCTGACATGAAAATGCAAAGTAGCTATAAGACGTTTTGACTGACAGTTCACCAGTTCAAGATTCTACAGATGCAAACTGATTGCATTAATATAATACTGTAACATTTCATTGACTTGTCACTTGTTTTCAATAGTTTCAGGTTGCTTTCACTTTCAGATAGGATGGATAGGACGGCCCAGGAGCTGGTAGGGATTCAGTGTCTTGCTCAAGGACACATTTACCGAAACAGTGGTTGGATCCTAAGCGTGATGAAGGATGTGTAAACGACTGGACTGCACTTAACATAACTTTGGGAGGAGCGCGGAGGTGATGGTGACATAACTTACATAACTTGGACATACAAATTTCCGGCTGGGGTGAGAAAAACTTTCGGAGAGAGAGGATCAGTAGAAGATGAGAATCTCTCCTCCCAAACTTCCGCCATGAACCCCAACTAGACAAATGTGAATGACTCGACTGCTAATACTTTCTAATGAATGAATCCTGGGAACGGTCTACTATGCCTGGTGAATTGTATCAATGCTGTCAAATGGGGCTTCAAGTGCATTTCACACAAAGTCGCTGTGCTCTTCACTAGGCACCAAGGGCAAGAAAGGAAAGGAAAGGAAATGATCGGGCACCAAAAGTCAGAAAGACTTTTAAGACTTTTACACCAAGAAATAACAGGTAATAATTCATCTAAGCTTAAATTGATTAATATGAACATTTAAAAGCAATTTGGACCTGTAAATATTTAATTATCTTTCTACAGAAAGATCATGATTATTACATTTCCATCTGACAACCACATATCGTTTGAAATTACACTTGTACACTCGTACTCGTTTCAGAAAAGTCTGGAGTCTCAGGGATAAGCAAACCCATATCATTTTTCTTATTGCATTGGTTTTCCCCACACACACTGATTGTTAGGATGTGTTTTGAATGGCTTTCTGGAGCGCTAGGGCAATACCATGTCTTCAACGCATATAGAAGTGTTTGTTTCAAGTAGAGAAGGAATCACAAGGTTACGCACAACAGCAGCTTTCTCTGAATATGTTCTCAGAAAGTATTGCAATGCCTATTGAATTAGTAATGCTTTCTTTGAATAATTCCACAGAAGTCTTTGTTATGCATATTGAATTAGTAATGGGCCCTCTCTCTGATATGCTTATAAAAGCATTTTTCACTTTACCCCTCAGAAATATTCTTTGGTTTCAGTGCTTTGTTGGTTGTCTTTCATTCTTTCTTTCGGCCCTTCCTCCCTCTCTCCTGCCAGACCTCTCTTCACAGTTTGGTTGTTTTAGAACTGCTCAGGGTGTCCGAAGAGTCTGGAATCACAGGGAAACCAACTAAAAGAGTGTCAAATTGCTTTCTTGAGGGGACTTGAACCCAGAAAGAACCAGAGAGATGAGAGACCAGAAACCCTGGAGCCTCTGACCACTCAGCCATCCTGACAACAACAAAAAAGCAGATGGTATTACTTATCCCTATGAGTCTAGAAATAAAGGAGTTAAAAACAATGTCTTGGGTTGCAGGAACTTTCTGTTAATAAGAAGTGACGTGACTTCCCTGATGCAAGGAGGCTTTGTTCACCAGATACTAGGCTTTGCTCTATACGACAACATACAGCAGTGATCAGTCCAAACAATTACCGGGGGATACAAATGGCAAAATGTCATGTAATCCCATTTTTAAAAAATCGAATCAAGTCAAAGGTAAAAGATTGAATTAATAATTCAGGTAAAGACATTTTCTCTAAATGGATAAATGGAGTATTTTTGAAAATGAACAGCCAGTCAGAAAAAGTGATTGAGTCAGACGGAAAGTGTTTCTGCAGTGTCGGTAAGCCTGCAGCTGAGGCGGTAGCTGTGTCAGTTGATTGTAAACTGATTCACAGTCTGCTAATGGGGTGAAGACTTTCAACCTGTCAATCACTGAATGCTTGAAAGAGAGACAGAGAGAGAGAGTGGACCATTCTCAGCTAGGGAGTAGAGGATCAGAGTATAACAAGGTGGTAAAACAGTTGCTTTTCAGTTTGGTTTCTAAAGACAACTGAGCAGATTTAGTGAAAGACAGGTTTTTTCAGAAAAAAAAAGTTTAGAATCTGGTTTTAAATCAAGGTAAAATTGGGTTTGAAATTAGCTTTAGCCTTGATATTATGCTAGATTTCCTAGTAAAGTCAGATCTTTCCGAGGTGAATACAGTAGTTGATGCTACATTATGACGCTACTACTTCAACGCACTCATCAATGCACAAATGATGCCCTGCACAGTCCCCCGATACCCATATGCATACACACAACCTGCACACCCACATGCTTACACACAGCAACCTCAACATCAGGGCTTTCATTAAATGCAAATGCATATGAAATATGCTACAAAGCTGCAAAAAGACCCAACACATACAGATAGATTATTTCAGAATGCAATCTGAAATCCGAACGTGAGTGAGCAGAAACGAAAATCAGGTCTGTGCACTGATTGCCAAGAGAACGATTTCCTATATCTATGTTGGTTCCATTTTGCGCCGTGGGAGTCTCAGCGTCTCAGCCGAGTGCTCAGCTCGAACTTTGGTTAGCAAGAATCTGATTAACCTTTTTGCGGAATAAGGCCAGTGTAAAGTGATCGCGAAAGGGGGGAGGTGCAGATGATGAGAGGAGACGGGTTACACAAGAGTTGTGCCAGCCTTGAAACAACGTGCGCGGCTGCTCAGTATTCAGAAGGTGGTCCTAATGTTTTTTTGGGGGGGGTTTTCAGATAAAGTGACAACTCCGGTACCCTGTTCCCAACCTCTGCCGCATGATTAGCCACAGTGGGACTTCATCAGAGCTCGGCTATTGATTGCGGACAGCTTAATGAAGGTGACATTTCAACCCGCGAGTCCTGCCCATGTCATACACTCCCCGGTGGCTGGGAGTGAAACGGAGAAACAGGAAGTAATTGATGGATCTGATTGGTTTATCGTGTATCCTGACGGGCGTCTGATTAACAGGTAATGACGAGGCGCGTGTGCGCGCGTGTGATATTAGCAGATAATGGTAATGCTAATGCTAAATGCTAATAAGGGGCTATCTAAAAGCCCCAGAGAGGCAAAGGCACATTAATGTGGCAAACACATTAAACCTGCAATAAACACAGCATGTGGCTGTATTTGCGTGTGTGTGTGTGCGTCAGATATACATTAATTGGTCGTAAAAGTTACATTCCCAGCATGATTCACCCCAGGAAACATTTTGACGTTGATTGATTGATTTTATTTGGTAATTAAACTATATGAAACTTGAAACAGGTAAACACGTCGTACCCCAATGAATGACACGAGCACCACTTGGGGCCAATCAGTAACAAGATGCATCATCCCCCCAAGTTACGACAAAATTGGACAGGTGGTGTAGCAGTTATGGTAGTAGTTAGTTTGAAATGTGACCTTTATTTGTGTCATTTTTTTAGTGGCAAAATATGTCATCAAAGTCGGACCTGTGGACGGCTGGATGGACGGATGGACACAGCCTGATACAAATCCTGATTAGATAGTGATTAAAAATGTAATCCTGATTACAAACAGTCAGACAGTCTGAGATCGACTAACTGACAGGCAAACAGAAAATGCCAGAGAAGCAAGTCATTTGCAACCTTTTAGCTGGAATTGCGCTTGGAGCTGTGAGAGGAGAATTGTGCGTTTGTGTGTGTGTGTGTGTGTGTGTGTGTGTTTATGAGAGTATCTCTGCCTTATTCACATTTGCCTGTTTCTCCTCTGTTGTTTTATTCAGCGTTTATGCAAATGCTGTTTAAATTGGCCCCTGTGGCTGGGTGAAAAGTGGCTGTAAAAAAGGCAATGGGCAGAAAACAACCGGAGGGCCTTTTGATTTGGCTACTTGACCCGTCCATACATGAGCTTGAGCTTTTGAATCCACCGTTGTAACAGGCCATTTGTAATTTCCTCGATCCATACTCCTGGAATTTCTGCTTTATGAGATGCTGCAACACAGAGCGGAGACATGCAACAAATAGATATTGTTGTTTTCACGTGAAAAGATTCATTCTGTTATCTGCTGAATAAGCTTCATGAAAAGCTGTTTTTTCCCCTGAAATACAGGGCATTCATACGTGTGTGTGTGTGTGTGTGTGTGTGTCGCAAACTGCTGAGCCACCAAGAACACCGGGGCTGCTGTTTTCTGTTTATGGTGATTCTGTTTTAATTTGCCCCAGTGGCACAAATTGCTCTAAAACAGGAATGGGGCCCCAGATTCGCCAGAGGTGCAATAGATTTAACGACCCGAGTATCCTTTCATAATCTTTAATTTTTAACTCTCTATTTTACCAAACCAATTGTTTTCAGTGCTGTCGAACGGGGCTTCAAGTGCATTTCATACAAATGCACTTGTGTGAGAGCGCTTAGACGACATTGAACTGGTTTTGGAGGCAGTGTCCGGTGGAAAGCGTCTGGAGAAATGGGTTGGCGTTCAACAAACAACACAGCAGGCATTTATGCTTTTTATTTTTATGTAGTCTTCATGGTAATATTATTTCAATCAGACACAGCAGCTGAATGAAAGCGGCTGTAAAAAGTCAGACAGCCGAACAACCCGAGGGGCGTTTGATACGACAACCTGGACGTCCTGTTGTTGAGCTTTTGTCATCGATCCTGGCAGCAGTTCTTCCTCATAGCCTGTCTCCGCCCACCAACCAGGTTTCCCACTCCTGCTTGTCACCTGTTCCTGCCCAGCCTATCAGAGGATTCACTCAATTCCAGCCTCCACACCTGAATGCAATCTGCAATCAGCATTTAGTATAAGTAGAGACATGTTCCTGCATTTCCCAGCCAGAATGTTTTAGCTTGCCTAGAGGGAATAGCCTGAGTATCAGACCCGTTATTTGCGAACCTGTTTTGTGCCTGTTTTCTGGCCAGCCTTTTGCCTGCTCCCTACTGATCCTGTCTGCCTGCTCTCAGCTCTGGCCTGCTTCCTCCTGACTACGTTTTTGGTACCTCAGCCCTGTTGCCTGTTTGGTATTGACCTGGACTGTCTTGACTACGTTTTGTATCTCACACTAATAAATTGGTGTTGATCTTTGACTAACGTGTCTGTTCTTTTCTGTGTGTGATTCCCAGCCTGTTGGCTTGACAGCTTTACTTTTAACCCTGAACGCAAAGGCTACTGCTTTAAACAATATTTAATAATAAATAACTGCATTTCTTTTAGACAGAAGAAAGACTAACAGCGACTAACTGTGCGACTTCCCTGGAGGTTTTTGCTTCCAGGTAATGCAAAGTACTCTGATGCATTACTATTTAATAGAGCTCATTTTTAACTTTTAATGGAAGCAATGCTATAAACCTGAGAAAGCACTTTTATAAGTGATGTTCCCCAACGTTTGGTGGTTAATATGTACACAAGCTGGAATGACAGTGCCCTGGTTTTGTCTTGAAACTTAATGGAGTGTAATGTGTCTTTTCCCTCAAGTGGGGGTGGAGAGAACTCCCGAAATAGAGAAGGGACAGACTGTATTTGGTGTGTGTCAGTCAGTCACTCATAATATTCACACTACTGCACTTCCTTTTTGAAAAAGAGGAGAAACTAAGTAACCTTCATGCTAGGTGGACTATGAAATTCCAACTCCTGTGTGTGTAAAAAGACAAAATGCTACAACATATGCGTTTAAAAGTGTGTGTTTATGACCATTAACTATGACTCTAGCATGTCTCTAGTGAATGTTTGACCTGCAGTATAATACAGCTCAGACCTCAGACGTTTGAACACACAAACACACACACAAACATTTAAATTGTTAATGTTCCTGGTTTGTCATCTGCTTTTATACTTTTGTACAGCTGACATTCCCTTCCATATATTCAACTGTTCAGCCTGTGGTTGTACTGGTAGTTGTATGAATGTGAAGCAGCAGAAGCCCTCATATAAGTCCTAAGGCGGTTCTCCACTTCCTCAGTGTCCTGTTCATCTCTAACTAGGACAGGCAGGTCATCTGCGTAAGCAGGTAGAAAAACTGAGTCCCACCTCAGCCTCTGCATTTTCCTCCTCAAAAAGCACAGCAGTGGCTCTATAGCCAAGGTGTTAAGCTGTCCTGATATGGGATAGCCCCGGAGGATCCCCCGACTGACACGGACCAGCCTGCTCAGATCCATAACAAGCTTAATCAAACATCAGGCATCATTGTACAACATTTTGATCAAAGAAATAAAATGATGGCCAAACATTGACAGCCCTCTGAAAAGGTAGACATGCCTTTTGTCTACCTTTGCCAACGGCACCTAAGTTTAAATGAAAAGATCCAGAATGTCTCGCATCAGAAACAAATTGTTGAACTGTCCTCCTTCTTGGGCAAGAAGGACGGTGCTACCCACCGGCAGCTCAGCGGTAGCTCTGCTGCTCCCACACATTCACATAAAACACAGCAGGCGTACTGGCCAGCGGTGTCCCAGAAGGCCTCATAAAAGTCCATAGATAAGCCATCTATCCACAACCAAGAGCCGTTTGGGAAGCAGCCCTGGACAGTTCATTAAAAGATTTTTTAAAAAAGAAAAAAAAAAGTGTCCAAATCTGTGAGAGAGCTGGGGTAGATCCCTCCAAAACAAGACCAGCCTCCTCATGCATCTCCCCAACTATAACATGTTAGATGTCCATTAGTTAGGGGCAGACAATGTTGTTTTTCCTAGCTATGTTTTGCCCAAAGAAAAAGGAGCTGGGTGCATCTACTTCCCTACGAATGGAAAATCTAGATAGAAAGACAGAAAGAATTAAAGGAAGGAAGGAAGCAACAAACAAAGGAGGGAAGGAAAGAAAGAATGAAGAATGAAAAGACGAAGTGCGTAGACGTGAGATTTATACGGCACAACAACCACAATGAAATATAATTACGAAATAAATTAGGAGGATTATGAAAAGGACACTTTTCTGCAGAGTGCACATTTACATAATATCTTCACGCTTCAGCGGGGTCCGCAGATAAACTCTTAATGGCGCTTTAATTCTCCTCCCTCTGAAATCTTAAAGGGGCACTTCAGCAAGAGTAAAAGGTTGATTCATTATGATTTATTATGTGCATCGTACGTTCTGCAATGAAGCCCAGGACCCGGACTGGGCAGACGGAGCTGCTCGCGCTAGGAACCCGGGCCCTTAGCGTCGTTGTGATGGCGGAGGGACCCACCCGAAAATATGCCGGGGTCTTGAAATGCCGCATGAATCCCAAAAAATGCAGACAATTTCGTAGATGCTCCGTGTGATTTTTGTTGCGAAGGTTATTTCATTGAAAACAACGCTGATTTAGAGTGTGTATCATCACAAAATGGTTCAGCAAATGCCGTTTTTTGCAGAATTCGGTACCATGAAGTGATGAAGTAAATTCATTTCTACATGCATACACACCAACGGTCTTTTAGTCAGCCTTTCATGGCATTTTCTCCTCTTGAGTTAAGGAAGCGTGAAGGGAAATATTAATAACATTTTCCACAGATATCCCAAAACTGGACATCTCAATGGTATTTTTATGCTTGAGTGGGACGCTTAAAACAGACAGAACGCCGCCAATAAACAAGGCTGATTTATTTGGCACATGTACCGCTAAATAGCAAACCATCTTCGAAATAACCTGTCATTTTTTTTTCTGCTGCGTTTGCAAGCTTTAAGAAGTGATTTGTTACATATAAGAAGGCTTTCTCTACGTCGTGTCGTAGAGAAACCGAAAATGCGGTTAAGAGATGAAAGGGTTATCCCACCCCCGAAACGGTCTAGTTTATGTTTATGTTTGTTTGTTTTTTTATGCTTTGGCGAGTAACCTAAAAAGCTATTCATTATGTGCATCAGCTATGGGGACATTAAACGGCAGCGTTGTAGGTCGCCCTATTGTGGTGTTTTATGCTGTGGGAGCAAAACCGTGTATTGTCTTGTTAGCGTCACTATCACTGTGGGCTTTAATGATACTCATTACTGGGAGAAAGAGGGGTACAGAAAGCTTAACACTGTCTTGTTAGGTTCAACATCACTATGGGCTTAATGACACCGGTACAACTCATTTGGGCGAGAAAGGGAAAAAGAGATGGAGAGAGAGAGAAGAAGAAGAAGAAGAGATGGAGAGGGAGGAGAGACCGCAGAAGACC
>CABFOQ010052396.1:2255-35591 GCA_900660455.1 Gephyroberyx darwinii
TGTTTGCCATTGAAACCCGCAAACATATGTTCGGTTCTTTTGTTCATTAGTTCATTAGTTCAGTGGTGTGTATAGCAGTGGTTCTCAACCTTTTTTGGGTACTGGAACCCCTGCGTGTTTTGAGGAAAGGCAGGGACCCCCACCCCTTTATATTATATGTAAAATTGTTCTTTTGTTTAGTAGTTTTCAGTTTTTAGTACATGACAGTACACTAATTATTTATTTTATGTTATTTTATTTAAAATTGTATACATTGTGTGACATACTTGAACAATAAATAAATTACTATTTTTTAAGGATATTTTGGTTGATTTATTTGGGTTATTAATTGAAGTTGTTCTTTTGCATTTAGAACTGTACTTATCTTGAGCTTTTTGTTCTTGTAAAGATATTGCAGTAGACTCAGGCCAGTGGCACATATTTAATGGCTTTATAAATGTATCAGAAAAAGTAAAATAATAAGTTCAATTCAATATGGAGACAATACTTTGTGATTTAACATGTTACAACATAGGCTATGTGTTACAGCACTACTTTTGGTGTCCCCCTCAGGAAAAGAAAATTTCATGTAATTGTCCCCCCCAAAGTTGATATCAGATTTTCGCCCCTGCTAGTAACCAGATAGTACACCTTAGCAACTATCTAGTACAGCCTGGGAACCACTTAGAAGCACCTTAGCAACCACCAAGTATACCGTCTAGCAACAACCTAGTAACACCCTAGCAACAACATAATATACCCTAGGAACCACTTAGAAACATCATAGCAACCACCTATACCCTAGCAATCACATTGACACACCCTAGCAACTACCTACTAAACTCCAGCAACCAATTAGAAACACCTTAGCAACCACCTTGTACACCCTAGCAACCATCTAATAATGCTCCAGCAATCACGTAGTAACAACCTAGCAACCAGCTACTACACCTTAGAAGCTTTTGTTTTGAGTGGGAAAGTTTTGCGGTAGATATTTGCGGTCTGGCAGTTCAGGGGTATGTTTCGATGTCTTATTGCGCTTTGTTTATTTACAGAGTTCTTATTCAGGTCATTACAGCCTGCAGGTAATAATAGTTTGGTTTATTAATGTGTGTTTTAAACCAACTCTGATTAATTTAACAGCAAAATTAGTTTCTAATTTCAAAATAAACTACTTCTGGTTGCAGTGCAGTACCAAAATAAATGAACAGAATAAATAGGGATTTTTGTAACTGCAAATAATGCATGCAGTATGAATGTTATAGTTCTAAATAATAAAATAATAATACAATAATAAAAATAATACACCGGTATATTCCAATGTATTATTTTGATATGTCACTATGCATGTGTTTTGATAGTGATTCTCACTGTATACTGTTTAATGGAAGAGTGAAGTGTTTTATTGCTGCTTCTCTGTTCACAGATTTCATTTCTAGTGATTACAGCTTAAAGGTAAGTTAAAGTGGCTTGCTATGTTATGATTCACAAGTGTTATCCTTGTACCCTAAGGGACTGTCTCATGGAGCAAGATTATTGGGTTAGCGAGCAACATTGGCCTAAACTCTGGATTTTCGGTCTCACGAAGGTGAGATCTACTCATTTTACAGCAGGGTAGATCACCATGGTAAATTATGCAGCATGGCAAACCTGCACTGGAGCAGGTTACGTGCAGGTTATCTTATCAAAATGTATAAAAATCCCACCTCCTTACCAATCAACTCATCACCAGTCAACTCACCAGTCATAGAGGACATTTCTTTAACAATTTTCATCGCAAAAATTCCATTAACAAAACCAGATATGAACAAAAACATTGCATTTAAATGAGGAAATAGGTATACAGAGGGATACTACTGAATTAACAGATAAGAAGGGCTCTTCACAGGGCAGAACGCCTTCCATAGGGATGTATTGAGTATTGATGTATTGATATTGGAGATGTAATAAATGTTTGTCGTGTTTCCAAGTGATTTCCCCACTCTGGCTGGAAAAGAGGGCTTCTATCAAATAGTGGGCAGTTTACAATAGTTGACTATGATTATCAATATGAAATTTACTGCTGCATATAATGAAATATAATGAGAAATATAATGAGAAATATACCCTCTGTGCCTTAGTGATGGGCAGTGATAAGCCTACTTACTTAAACATTTTATCTGCAATTTTCCTCCAGCAATCCTCTCTAGCAGCAGCAATTGTGTTACTTTTTCCTGTTATATTTTTTGTATTGCTCATATTTATTCATAATAGCCTATTCTTTGTGAGAAAAACAAATGTTAGTAATCCATTTCTTTCCCATACTTCCCACTTTTACAGTCTATGTAATGTGTTGAATTTGTCAGCAGCATGTTTATATAACCCCACAATTGTTCATATTGCTTTTATTGTTTTATTATTTCTACCATTCTTGTTTCTTATGTTTATATTCTAATGGGGGGCTTAGATTATATTTCATTTTCCCTGCTGAATCATTTTACTGCTGACATTATTGCTGCTGCAACAACCTAATTTCAATAAAGTTTCATCTAATGTTAAACTTGCTGCTTTGGATCTGTCCATGTTTCATGCAATTGGCTTGGGTTTGTTACAAATCGATCAAGCCAAAACCTTTCTGGAAACAGGCTCATAGCTGGATTGAAAAATCCAGAGCAACTTGATAACCACTAAATAATGGCCTGTGTTGCTTTTTGACATCAGTATATCATTAGCTTCTAGCAAACATTCATATTCAGGGGAATTCTGCTGAATAGCTTTATGGCATTAATGAGTAGTAGTATTAAGTTTCATAAGTTTTTAACTTCTCACCTTGTCAGAATGTCAATTCTATGTGGCACTAAGCAAATTAACATGACTTGCTGGGTTAGAGGGGGGTAAGTAGCAACTTGCTCTTTGTGACTAGAAGCAGGAAGCAAGGAAATGTAGCCTGTATTTTGAGAGATGATATTGCCAGCAATGTCCAAGCATGAGATAGAAACAATGACTTATTCCCTCCATGGTCTCATTTGTTAAGGCCATGACAATTAATCTTAGTTACTTTAACAAGGTATCCTACTCACTTTGAGAATAATATATTAATGTTTCAATACTACACACACACGTTACCTTTAAGATAGAAATGAGAGAGAACACTGACATTTTTGCTGTCACCTGGATTCTAAAAGCTCCATAGGCAATGAATTACTTTCTTGAGCCATAAAATACTTAGTTGAGTTCTCTCACACATTTAAACCACATTAGGGAGCAAAACTCATCAACACCTCAGGGGTCACAAAGGCATGTCCCATTCACTGTCTAAGGAGCAGCCCCATGCAGATTTTACATTCAGGAGACATAAAAAATTCAAGGCTTCTTTCTCCAGCTTCTAGCTGTTGGGAGGAGTGGTGCACATTGACAAATTAGACTTAACTGGGGCAAAGGAATAACAACGGATTCTTACAATGGATTTCGTTCCCTGTAAACCTCCTGTAATAATAGAAATACAATGTTCTGGTGTATTCACAAGCCTCTACAAGTGGCACTCATCCATCACTAATTTGAAGGATTAAAGGCAATTTTACATCAGTTAATTTCCGCTTCATCATCATCATGCATAATTGGATAGATCCTATGTTAACTAAATAATATTTATGTCACTGGATACCATACCAAAACAATTTAGGTACTAGAAATCATTTTTCTGCATCCAAAACACTATTGACCATAATTTATTTTACATATTAGGTACCTAGGATGATTCAGTGTCTCCTAACCCACCCATGTGTCCTAATTCCATTTGAAACAGCAAACAAACTAAACACCCACATTCAACCCAAATAATTACATGGTTGTGTCTTTATTTTAGTGAAAAAAAACACAATATCAAAGCACAATGCAGTAAGGCAAGTCATGAAAAAAGTAAAAATTGCACAAAAAAGGCTTTCAGATAGCAAACATAAGCCTATGTGATATAAAAATAAAAAAGGTGAGCAAATATATTGCACAGTTTCAAAACTATTTACAAAAACTAAACAACTCGGCATCGCTGTCTACAAGCCAGAGTTGTCCCTATCCTACAAATTGTTCTGGTCATGTCAATCATTGAAGCACTCCGTCTTTGCAAAAGGCATAATAGTGCATCACAGGACACACAGACTTTTGGTAGCAGAGCATACCAGTAAGTACTTTGGCTTGTGGGAAGCGCCAGGTGGAGGAGCGGGAGCTTGTCTCGCGATTGTCTCACAAAATGCTTTCTGAGACAGGGGCTTGGTCAACTCCTGGTGGAGAATGAGTGCATTCACAACCGCAATGTCCACAAAGTGGTAGAAAAAGGTGTTATATCACTTTGTTTTATACTCCATTTACCTATTGTACTCCTTGACTGCTGCTGGAACAGGGACATCCACATCTGAAGGGTCTGATGATGGCCTATTGCACAGCAATATGGAAAATGGCAGAAAACAGCTGCTCAGTTTACTAATCCACACACACCATCTCTCTCCACTGTCTCCCTTACACCTCACCCCATTCTGCACCCAGTAAATACCTTTTTTTCAGCCAAATAGCATTCACAAATATAAAGGAACAAAATCTATCTATCTATATATCTATCTATCCATCCATCCATCCATCTATCTGCTTCATTTCACAACCCCGATTTATCATTCACAATCAGGACTACCCCAACTTTCCAATCATACTAAATAAAACTTTTCTAGTAAGAATGCAACAGATTTCCTCCTATGCCTCATCCACAATAAACCAAGTCTTCTGTTTGGCATTCGGCATTGTGAATGAAATAAAAAAAAAATGTAAAAAGTAAAACAGAGGTAAAACAAAAGTTCAATAACCTGTTTTGCCGCTGTCCCATGCCTAAATATAGGCATGTCCTGCGAAAATAGCAAAGTTGTTTCCTTATGTTGCACACAAACTGTAAATCCAGGCCGTTCATGGAACCATAACAAACTATATATCGTTGTAATAGTAATTTTGAATCGATCGGATCCATGATTGACCTCCTGGGCTGCTTAAGAAAGCAGTGCATGCGCAACTATCTGGATTATCCCCAGGTTTAGAAAAGCAGAGATTCATTTTGAAAGCCTGGTTTGAGTTAACCTAACAAGTCAATCGGGGATAAAGCAGTTCCACAAAGCCGGGTTCAAGCAATCCAGATAATTGCGCCTGCACTACTTTCTTAAGCAGCCCAAGAGGTCCATCATGGATCCGATCGATTCACCAAGTACCAAAAAGACGCCAAAGATTACCCGGTCTGTGTAAACCAGTGGGTCTGATCTGTACCTGAAAGTTCTTTCTCTTTGGAAAGCCCTGCGTACAATCCTAACTCCCTCCCTCCCTAAATCCCATACAGTAACAGTTAATGCATCTCCTAGCAACCGTGGAAACATTTTGACATATATTCACAAGATACTTTCTTATTTCAATGAATTTGCTAAATAAAAATAATTTAGAAAATAAAATAATACTGTGTCATCAAATAATTCTTTCTATAAGTTGTAACCCTTTAATGAAAGCAATAACTTACAGCACTTGAGGTCTTTCTGGTTGCCTAACAACGCTCTGAACCATGACTGTATCACCGATACAGCCTACATCATTATAATTTTTTTTATTTTCTATTAACGTTACATTTTATGTCTGATAGTGTAGGGTATAGGGTAATAGTGTTGAATATTAGGATGGCACCTTGGAACCTTGTTTGTTCCACTCGGATCAGTGTTACGGGTGCACTGATTAAGCTTCAACTGTGGTTTAGCCTGGTAACTAACCTGCCCTAAGCATAAGTTGCCACAGCAATTTAGCTTTAACTATGCTGAGCCTGCTTTGAGGAACCGAATAAACCTGAAAATGAGCCAGACTAACAGAAATAAGCCTGGCTAAGTGGTAACCTCGCTTTGTGGAACACCCCTCTGGAAGCTATTGAAAGAAAATCCATTCGCGTTAAAATACAAATATAGAACATTTTCACTTTTTGACAATATCAAAGGGTGTGCATAATGTGGCCATTGCTAGTAAACATAAACAAGGTAATTTGGCATCTTTGGGTCATGTGCCCTGTAAGCTATGGACAGAAAACTCATTATTCTGCATTAAAATTGTCATGGGTAGTGGCCAGGGTAGAGCATCCCACCCTCCTAGGAGGAGCTTTAAGAATTGAGGCTCATTAGCAATGATTCTGTGCACCTGTGGACTAGCCTATTTAAACCCTCTTCTTCGGCACTTTGCATCCCTTGGCTTATTGCACGGACGCAAAGTGCCGAAGAAGAGTTTGAGGTGTCTGTCAGCCATCTTGGATTTCATTACAATGGAAATGCTGGAGTATACCTGTCTTTAACAAAGTATAAAAGTTTATTTGTGCATAGGAGATGGAGCGCCACCCGCTGCCATGCAAGTAGACAAGTGAAGGATTATGGACATCTGTTTAGGTAAGTGAAATTTGACATATTGGTTTTGTTATCGGGCTCGCTGACTTTTGTGTGGTTAAAAAGTCAATGGAGCAATACAGCACCCTATGGGAGAAGTAAACTGCCATATGATAGACTCCCAAAGGGTCCTGGATCAGGGCTGTTATCAACCTAACTTTCCTAAACAACATAAGCCACTAGTCCAGAGGTGGGCAATCATGTGCCATGGAGGGCTGAGTGTATGCAGGTTTTCACTCCAACCAAACACTACACCAGGTGATTTCACTGATTAGTCACTCCTCTCTGGTTGAAGGTGTGTTAATCAGTGAAATCACCTGGTGTAGTCTTTGGTTGGAGTGAAAACCTGCATACTCTTGGCCCTCCATGGCACATGATTGCCCACCCTTGCACTAGTCTGAGGGGTCCCGTTTCAGGGCTATAAGCCACTCAGGGGCTGCTATGTCAGTCAGGAGCCTGTAGCCTAACGTTACTATAATATAGCCTGTCAATCATACACTTTTGCGATGCTGATGCGTATTTATTGCTCACCACATATAAACAAGTTCCATCAAGTAAGCCCACAGTAAAAAAAAAAAAACAACTACTTAAACAATGGAAACAGCACATTAATTATGATATACTACATTACAATACCACAGCTGGCACATGTGTTCTTTGGAGAAAGGTTAGGGCATGGCACTGCCTCCTCCCTTGGTGCTGAATAGCTAATGCTACTAGTCACTAACATGCATATTATATTTTTATGATGATGATGATGTGTTAGGGATGATCCAAGTGACCCACCGACCTCTACGCCCAGCAAGCAGAAAAAGAAGGGCCACTTGATTCCACTCCCTGAGATGTCCAGTGTCGTTGGTTCACTTTCACCAGACCGGTGAGTATTATAAACAATATTCCAACTAGCTTTCTGCATTAACATAACACACAGATTCTCAACAAGTAAAAGAACCAGAATGGCAAGTGTCAAAGGAAGCTTGTAGATTAATATTTTAATCTAGGGAGTGAAATGAAGCTTGGGAGATGTCTCAATAAAGGCATTTAGCAATATATGTTGATTGCAATTAGAAATAATGCAATGGTGTTGCTACATATCATCAGGGTACCCCCAGGGTTCTCCAAGTTACCTTTTTAATACCACTTAGAATTAAATTTAATGCCAACTTCACGGCCATACTGGCAGAAGGATAAAATGGAAAATCAGTATGAATTTTAAGCCCTAGGAAATAATTTGCCATGTACTTTAATAAATTATTTAATTACTTTAATAAAACATTTAATTATAATACTCACATTCATATTTAATACACATTAGCTTTGTGAGTGCCCTTCACATGATCAGTGACAAAAACACTTGGTGCTGGCCTCTGCGTTCTGCGCTGGGAGAGCCCCTGGCGCTGCACTCAAAGTTCAACTATATTCAACTTTGACCTTCGCGCATAGCATAGTTTGATATCATAGCTGCGAAATTTTAAAAAATGCAGGAGAAACTTGTTTTATGTGTCGGAGCATCCCGAATTATACAGCATGATGCTTGAATCATACCACGATCTG
This sequence comes from Gephyroberyx darwinii, assembly GCA_900660455.1. Taxonomy (NCBI): domain Eukaryota; kingdom Metazoa; phylum Chordata; class Actinopteri; order Trachichthyiformes; family Trachichthyidae; genus Gephyroberyx; species Gephyroberyx darwinii. The sequence goes on from CABFOQ010052396.1 coordinate 10,208, forward strand.
ACTAAAAAGTCCGTGGCATGGAATGATGTCGGTGTACAAATGGGATTACCAGGTTGGTCGACAGCTTAGTACAGGACTTTATGCAGCCAGTCTATAGTCACTTCTATGGCTGTGCTAGTATGATCATTGGCGATGTGGTTAGCTAAGTTACGGTCACTGGCTGATGCGGGTGATGCTGATCATGTGAAAGCCCCTTAAAATGACACTTGCCCATTCTGAGGCGACGAGCTAGCTTGTTAGTAGCACACTCCACGGTCAAGAGCATCAATACACTGACATAAACAGTACCTGTACTGTCGTAACATCCAAGTCACACCAAACAGAATTGTAACGTTACACACACAAAACATAAATTTCATACATTTGACAGTTATTTATGACGTTACGGTATTTATTTAATCCTACGAAAGGACAAGAAAAAAATTTAAGACCTTTGTAAACAAAATTCAATACTTTTAAGGCCTTATTTTGAGAATATTAAATTCAATGCTCTTTTAATATTTTTAAGACCCCGTGGGTACCCTGTGATTCAAACATGGGGAATCCAAATGAATGCTTGAAATCCATCCAGGGACAACCTAATCCCTACTGCAGGCCCACCTCCACAAACGCTATGTGTACAAGTTGTCTATGTTCTAGAGGTCTTAGGAAGCTACATTTTGGAGCATAGCTTCTTCAACCTTTCTAATACATTCCCTGAAAATATGGGGATGATTATTTTCCCCTGTCCTGAGTAATGAGGCATTAAATTATTTCATTTTATGTTCCATTATCTAGTAGGATAGTACCTGTTTCTGACCACTAGATGCCACTGGATCTGCTAGCCGGTGAAAGGTTAACACAGTATTTGCTGCTTCAAATAATGATTAATCACACATGGTAAGGGGCTTACAACATTTATTCCTCAACCCTTAATTCAGTAATTAAAGCCACAATATTTGCATTTTAAAAACTTGGTCAGAAATTGGTCAGAAACAGGTACTATACTACTAGATAATTACTACAAAGATGTAATGATATTCCTATGAAATAAAGTTACTGGGATGCTTATCTAACCCGTTTCTACCTATTCCTACCTGTATTATAAGGATCTGAGACGTATGGTGTCATCCTGTTACAAATGGTAAAATCTGACTCCTGTAGCTGCAAGTAGTTGTTCTAATTACTCACCATGCTGCCTCCTTTTTGCTGTAGGGCAGTTTCAACTTCATAACATGAGAGCAAGAGGGGCATTTCATTGATTTTTGAAGTAAGCCTTCCCTCATTAACCACCTGTTAAACTTATGGTTTTCCTTGTGGCACTGTCTAAAATATATTTGCCTCAAAAACTCGTAATGCAACACCATATTTATTAAAATCACTGAGACTGAGTAATCTTACCACTCACCATATCAACTGACTAAACTGTTCTCACTGTTGCGATGCTATCAGGTTACATTCCCATCCAATCATCAAAACGGAGCCACGTGCTCTTTGACTTCTGCCTTTGCTTTGGCGCTTGAAGAGCGAAGAAGAGAGTTAAGTGAGAAGTTAAGTGTTTGGAAGCAAATCTGTCTCACCAGATTCTGAAATGTAAAATGAATTTATAGCACTGAATTTTTTTGCATTGGAATTATGTGTCTGAATTTTTCTGCCTCTGAATTCAACTCTTCAAATTGCTAGCAATTAATTTTTCACCTATTCAATTTTTCAATACCTAATTTTCACTTATTTTTCAGTGCTCCCAAATTCAGATTAAAAAAAAATCAAGTTTTAAAAATTCAAATAATATATATTCAGGTTGCTCAGATTCGATAGGCCAAATTCAGCTCCCAAAATTCAGAGGCAAAAAATTCAGATGAAACATCCGGGATATGAAGGATAAGGGATAAGCAATCGATTCTGTCTCTAATCGAACCAACATCCAGCCAATCAAGTTATGCTCCATTGGTCATGTGACGCCGATGCTTGAAAGGAAAGGCTAAGTATATGACTGAGATCAAGCTAGCCGTCACTCGCAACTCCGTGGTCAAATGTCAAATGAAGGTCATAGACATATGTACATGTCATATAGATGTCCATGGATTCTCATCTCACAGGACTTTATCACTTCTGTACTTAGCATCAAGTCTTCTCTCAGAATGACTCAGGCAGCCATGGTTGATAGCCATGATTTTTTTTTGTTCATCCCATTGGTGTTGAAAGGGTTTCATGAGCCCAAGGGTTGCAGAAATTTCTCATCCTATAGAAGAACATGGGATCCTTCGATTGAAGTTGTCAGGTGACGCTTTTCACCCGACAGCGATGTTAAATATGGTGAATTGTTGTTGTTTTTTTTGCTAGCCGGAGATGCAGAATGCAATGAAAACCACTGCTTGGTGGCTAATAGATGATGAAACGGTTCACCTTTCCCCCACAAAATCTGAGCTGAGCATTGGTGTTGAAAGTCTTCCATGTCTGACTTTCAACAATTGGAGCTGGCCGTTCATCACCAATCTCATAGATACAATACTTATTCACACCAAAAACTATTCATTCAGAGCCTTAATTGTGAAACTAGAACCATGTGACATACTCAAGTAGAGAACAATTAACATCAAAATGAAAATAAATCCAAGCATCAGACAATCTAGGGAGCTTGCAGTAATCCTAGTGTTACCTCTGTTTGGAACTAGGGCATTATGCCCTAAAACAGACCATTATCCTGTCTAGGGGTGTACTTTCACAGCTTTCTGCATCTTTTCAGAGTACAAGCCAAACCCCTAAAATAAGGTGGGGTCTAGGGTTAAGGCTAATGTTAATCAAAACTTTCAGCCAAGGTTTGAATCAAATCTGGGCACCTTCTAATGCTTTGAACAGACTCTGGGATGCGGGTAATGAAAAAAAAAAATAGCTTGTGGTTTTCTGGCATTTTTATTCTTATTAGTGAATATATAGTGTGAACCCGCTGCTGCAAGGCCAATGTCCTACATGATCTACCCACCTAGTCTGCATGCTGCAGACAGACACATCTCAATCTATCCACTTCGTCTTGCAGAAGCAAGCAACAAGATCCAACTCAACTGGTCTGTTCATTTTGAAGGTCTACTTCGGGTTTTTTTACTCACCTCTTCATAGTTTTTGGCCTCAACACCGTGCTTCATGTCCAGATTGACCAGCTGGTCAGGCACCCTCCCCGTTCCTGGTTGGAACAACAATGCGTTTAGCAAAATATTTAATCAACAGGGAGAGTAAATTAACATGTTATGTAGACTCACTGTGTTGCAAACACCCAGCACACTTGTAATGTTGTGAACACATTCATTTACACGGCAAGTAAAAAATGATTTACTCTGAGTCCATCTATATTTTTTATATATGCGCCACAATAGATTTCCTCACATTCTTTCTAAATGACTTTGTTAAAACAGCAAAAAACACTTTGACCATCAGTTTCCCGGACTGCTCCAGCAATGTGTGAGGACAGCTGGTTACAAGTGAATGAATGGCTCTTCACAGCACAGTGGCGAAAGACAGTACCTCCAAACACAGGAATGATGTGCTGTTTTTAAAAACACTTTCTCAAGAACTATTTTTCCAATTCACAGTGTTATTCAGTGTCAGTGTTATTTGGTGTGTCTGAGAGGGTTCTCTGAAGAAGCCAACTGACTGCAGCAGAGTTCTGTATGCAACACTAAATCTGCTACTTCCTATAAAATGCACGTCTCCAATTTCTTCGACTTTTCATGACAACAATAAGCGATTTCACCACAGAAATAAGTGCATAACATTGTCCTTTTTTATTTCTACACCATGGAGAATGTGACAGAGATAAATGTCCATTGTAGAGTCAAGCACTCAGATCTTTCTGAGCTTGCACATTGATGGATGAGTAATTGAGTTATGTGTTTATATGAGTGTGTGTGTGTTTCAGAGAGAGACAGAGGAATTATCTTCTGCAATGAAATTTCCTTTTGTAAAAAGTGATGGAGGAGTACATCTCAAAATCTAAACCATAATTATCTGCATATGCACTGCCTGGTTTGGGGGGAAATACACTTACCCAAAGGTGACTTGCTCTCAAAGCACACCTCAAACATGTCATAGTCCTCTGTGGTGAATGCAAACTTCCCTTTTGTTGCATCTTCCTTTGAGTAAAGAGTGTGGCTTGAAGAATCTGTGATCTACAAAGTGGAAGACAACGATATCATCAATACTGACTGCATGAAAAACACTACTCGTCAAGCCTTACAATTACACCTAAGGCCGGTGCGCAAACCATCATTGTTTACCCGACAGCTGTTAGAACATCGGCTAGAAACCATGATAAATACCCTGGCAGTGGCGCTAGATCTATTTTCTGTTTTTGGTCATTAAAAGGGTGATGGTATGATAGATGGAAGAAAGCAACGCGTGTATTAACGTTTACTAAAATAGTGTTAGATGCAAGCTCCAATTTTACATGTAAGTGGCTAGTGTGCTAAGCCTGCTAGCATGTAGCTGCCAGTTGAATAAGGGATAAGACTGACGTGTAACATCCCGAATGAGCAGCAAAGCAGAGTGGGTGAAACAGACAAGATTAGGTCAGACAACACGCATTAATGGTGATATAAAACACTCACGATTAGCGAGATCACGGGCGATGTTCAGTAATTCAAGTTTAAGTTTATTTATTTTTGATCAATCCTGTTAGCACGCACTAGCTAACACTAATGACTAAAACCAGGAAGACCAATATGTCAGGGCCCAATTCAACAAGCTAGCAAGCTATCCTGAGAACAGCTGTCAGTCCCATAATTAGTCGCATTCCACCGGTAAGAAAACATATATGTAACACAGTTTATTATGTATGAATTTAACTTTTTATCCGTCCGTCACTTAAAACATAGACTTGTGCCGGGACAGACGGAGACTGAAGCCACTACGGCCTTAACACAAACTAAGCTAACGCCTAGCTAGCTACCTAACGTTGGTTAACGTCAGCTGCAGGTCTGTGCTCACCTTCAGATTAGTTTTGGTGGTCGGTTGTTCGCTTATTTCATACTCCCCCGTGACAAGAACATCTTTGTGGATCTCTTCTCGTAAACACTTTCTTGAATTGACCGGTAAAAAGAAAGAAATGGAAAATACCGATTCAATGAGAACCGGTAAGAGCAATAGTGCAGCGAATCGAGCCATGGCTACCCTCAACCAACCCGAGTGAGCCAGCTAGCTAAGCACCTAGCCAGCTGCTGCACTTACGGAAGTTGTGAGCATGCATGCTCACTCTAGCACCACCGCTGACGCGGAGGGAGAACGACGGTCCAATACTCGCTTTTGCTCAAGCACAATATTTAAAAAATGATGCACATTGCTGCCTGTAACAATAAACTGCACAAACAGTTTATGTGATATTCTATCACTATGTGATGTGTTGTGTGTGTGTGTGGTGGGGTGGATGGGGTGCCATGCATGAGTCAGGGGGCCCTGCAACTGCAGGGGCCCTGTAAAATACCAGGGTTTGTAGATTTTATTGTGTATTGTGGAGGGGGTAGGCAAGGTGAACTTTTTTCAGGGGGCCCAAGTTTCCTTGCTTCGCCCCTGAACACACACACAGGGAAATTATTAAACTCCTAACTGCTGAGAATTATAAGAGGAGATGGCCTCTTGGTAATACCATCTGTGGGGGCATTCAGTGTAATAATAATGTCATACTTTATTTATCCTCCTAGAAATTCTCTTTTTGTTTCACAGGGAGGTCAGAGCTGTAGTCAGCTGTCAGCTGTAGACCCTGGAGCTGCTAGGATATTCAGTGTCTTGCTCAAGGACACTTCAGCAGGTCAGGTGTCTTGAGCTTTCTAGCCTGTTGTGGGATGCACAGACTACATCAGTGTTTCCTTTGGTCTGCTCCAGGGACCCCCATGGGTCTATGAGAGGTTTAGAGGGGGGCCCCAGCAGCATGAGGAATAGATTCATTTCACTCATCCTATTTACTAAAAGTGTGGTTCATTTAAATCAGTTCATCAGAATCAGAATCACAAATACATGCTGCCACACATGGTACAAGGACAACAGGACCTCACATTTAGTGCAAAGGGACAGTGCAGGACATACAATAGACAGTAGACCATAAATATTACTCTACATATATACAAACTTATTCTATCACTATGTGCTTTCAAGCATCATGGGATCCAGCAGTGCAACAGAACGGCACACCATGAAATAGTGGTACCGAGTAGTATGGAAATGCATGGAATAAGTTCTAAGCTTTGTGGAGCGTGGACATCATGGTTCCTGCTAAAATGGATGGCATAGTGAATGGAGACTTGTGCTGACATTATAAGTAGTTGAAGGTTGCGCAAGCCGCACTATGATGATCAAAGGTATAGGTCAAGAATAGGTCATGGATCATCGGTTTCACTTGTGCCACTGTTATCTCCCCACCTACAGCGGGCTGTAATACAGTTTTGTTCTACAGTAAATCATAATTGAAAAGCAAAATCTTCTCAGATGGGGGTCTGGCACTGAAATCTTATCAAATGGAAATCAGTGGACAAATATATACCTGTCTGGGGTTCCTTGACACTGGGAGTCAATTCCCTTATGGTTGACTGGTAGGCTAGATGTTTGCTGTTCTATGTTCCTGATCTGTTACATTAGTACCCAAACATGGGGTGGGGTGTGTGTTGGTCTGTCAAATGGGGATAAGTGAGTGTTTCAGACCTTGCAAGTCCATTAATTTCCTTTGGACAACGGGCATATGCCTTAGCTGACTGGGCGACGTTTAATATCCGACGTACGTACACTTTAGCCTGTCCCCATAGCCAGGTATTGGTACTTCAGTTGAGAATCAGAAATCTAATCTGTTTGTAAATATAATATGCATTTCTGGTCATTTTAGTCAGGTAGCCTTACAACCCAATTCATTTAGTTTATTGACTATTATAAATGCCACGTATGTTCTGTAATATTAATCACATAATAAAGGATCCAGTATGTGAGTGGTAAATCTGGATTACAAAACAGGCATATCAGACTCAGTGTTGGCTAGGGTATTTTAAAAATCCCCAAAGCTATTATTTTTCTGTCAGCAGCTCAGGGATTACCCAATTACATATGATAGAGCTGTCCTGTTTCCAGGGTAACATCCTTGTTACTGATCCCACGAGACGAGACGAGGACACTTTGCCGAGTGGGGAGTCTGTCACTAAGTGAACAGTAATTATTGGATAGAGAAATCCCTCTGGTATTGTAGCGTACTGTGTCAAATAACACGCTACAACGCTATTGGGCTGTGAAAAATAAAAATCACAGGGCTAACTTCAGATTCCATATATCTGTGATTAATTTGGATTTTTGTTTTTTTGAGGATGTGCGACATTTTAACTGTACATTGAAATGTACATGCCTGTTGGTTAGTTTAAATCCTTCCATTTTTCAACAGCATGGGCACTCTCACTTTCTCTTTCATTTTTTTTAATTACATTCCTCCCTATTGAGTTTATTCTCTATCCACATTTGGTCTCATTCCATTGGAGAACAAATTCATTATCATGAAGGGAGAGGCTTCCTGCAAGCCCCTCTGACGAGAACTGCAGTAATCCACCTCTGCTGATCACAAATTATGGCAAACCTTTTATTACCTCTGGTCACTGTCTCAGTTGTGTACGTCACTAAGCAAGTCAGAAGTTACAAAACATGACGCTTCCTGAAAAGACCATACACAGTGACGCAAGTGTGCCTCCACACCTTCCAACCAATTGCTGTCATTATTTGAGTTGTGCTATTTATCACTTTAGATACTGATAATACAACTAAAAAGGAGACTAATCCAATGGTGAATGCTTGTAATCTTATCAGCCTAAATTTGACTGGTCACACTATAGCATACTACATAGACTGTATCAGAGTATAGAAGATGTATGAAAAATTCCTGGATGAATATCTGCATTCTGTGAAATGGGCTCACTCCTTTGACACTTTTAACGGCGTGTGACAACCAAGAAAGCATTTTTAAATGTCAGGGACAAATGCGAACCGGAGTCTTACAAATTCTCTGAATGTGCTTTTGCTATTTGCTTCACTAAATGTGTATAGACACACTACTGAATTACTGTATCAGTTTGTCACTCAGACAGAAACACAGGCACAGGGGGAAGGCACTGAGGTATTTATGGATTCCTAAAGCATTCACATCCTCTCTGGAGAGCTGAGAGGTGTCTGGGGATGGGTTTCCGTGAATATGGAGCTGATCCAAATTGAGCGCTTGTTGTCGTGGCATTGAGGCAAACTCGACTATTTCATCATCACTGTACTCAAAATTACACCCAGCCAGGTTTCTCTGTCTATCTCTCTCCCTGCTTCCCTGCACTCTTCTACCTCACATACTCACATACTCCTCCCCTCTCCTCGCTGTTATTTTCCTCTTCTCTTTTTCTCAGGCATACACTGCCTGGTTCCTCCCCTGGGTTGCAGCACCGACGCAGGTTGGCGTCATAGTGTTCTAATTTTACTGCTGTTGATGCTGATGTTAAAAGAAGCAATGGGCACCTGCTATTTCTGCTGCCACCCCATCTCCCAGGGGCCAGCAAAGAGGTATTAATAGAGAGTTATTAGGCACTGCATGGTCGCACACAGATGCTTTATTGAGGAAAAAGGGGGTCTTCTTAAGTGCAAGGGGACATAGGCAGGTACTCAGAACTCAGCGGTTATGAAACAATTCAGTGCTTATAAAACAAGAGGCTACAGAGAGATGTTTGCTTGGAAGAGAGTTTCAATCCAGATATTTCAAGTCTAATCCAAGCAAGAGGCGAGGATGTAGCACTGTACTGGTGCAATTTTAACCCTTTAGAGTATGTCAATCATTTAAATCTTTTGCTTTCTTTTGGCATACGCTTTGGAAGAATAGACCTATATCCATTAAGGGAGTGTAGTGTAACAGTTGATGAGACATTGGCCATGTTGCATAAAAAGGGTGTGTCTACACTGGGTTGAAATGGTCAGAGTGCACAAGTTACTTATTGTGCGACGGTAGTCTTCCGCCCTGCATACGCCTCACGTACACAAACACATTTCCGGGGTGGAGCCATTAAGCAATCTGCCTGAGGAATCTACACAACGTGAAATACTGATACGGGAGGAAATGAGCAAATGAGTTTGAAAGAAAGAGAAATTCGGCAGAAGGGATAGGTGAGTAAGGTTGTATGACAAATTGAAGGAAAAATCTCACACAGCACGTTTCTCAACAAAATTACAGAGTGTTGTAGAATTAGAGAACAAAATAATCACATCAACAAGCCATCAGCTATGATAAAGGGAATACTTGTACTGGTAGTTTGATTAAGGCCTGCTCAGCAGAAAAATACCACAAGACTACTACGTATAACAATATTATCACATTGTGATCCTTCACCTACTTTCACCTTAAAATAACTTCATCAATGACTATACTTTTGTGTCAGTGACCATTTGTTACCTTAACTGGGCTTAGAGGTTACCAATTTGCCTTTTAAATATCAATTGTATGCATTTTCTGCTTTATTTGATAGTGAACAGAGGATACATCTCAGAGAAACACAAATGCATGTGAAGTGGGCCTAGGAGTGGTGGAGGGCATACACTTCAGCCAGGGAGATGGGAGTTATACAAACATCACCCAAAACATGTTATTTTAAAAAAAATAAAAATGATTAGCAAGTGGAAAAATCTGGTATTACTCGTTAGTTTAAAAATAAAACATTACAGTGTATGTCGTCTTGGCCTTCAACCAGGTTGCAAATTATTGATAGAATAAATCCTGATCCTGACTACACCTGAAAGGCCAGTGTTAGTTAATATCTGTGCACCTAATATAACTTCATATAAACGTCCCACCTGAAACAACAGAGAAGCAAATCATTGACTATATATTGTCCCTTATAATCCAACATCTTGAGTCAATTGCTTTGTTTCTGAAATAGAGCAATTGACTCAAGATGTGTTTCTGTGTTTCTGAAATAGGTACCAAGTGGCCTGTGACAGAATTACCTCCATCCATCATGAAACAATACAAACCAAACCACTGTAATATAAAACACACAAGCCTTATTACACACATAAGACACATGCTGATCACGTTCTGTATCACTGGGTTTGGTTTCCAGACGTTGTTAAGATATGCATTCTGTTATGAGCCAATGGAAAAAAGATGTCATGCGAAAATGAGATTTGGACTGCCATCATTCAGACCAGATGTTTGCCATGCCATTTATGTGCTTTTCCCTCAAACAAGACATTTTGATGAGATGTTGGTAAATTGCAGCCATAATAATCTTGAGGTCCAGCTGTCCTTCAAGAAAAGATTTAGTGTCTGTCTGGGGGAGAGACAGGTCGGGATCAATAATTTAAAAAAACATCACTTTACTCTTAACTCAGACAACTGCTTTATTACGCCTTATATCCAGTTCTCTCTGTGCCCCCATACATTTGCATCAAAACACCTATAAAAGGTGAAGTCCAAATTGAGGCTCATTGGACTAATTATTGCCTGTGCCTCATTTCCCTCCCCCTCGAAATAATGTGTGCACCACATTTCACATCTAGGATGCAGTGGATAGATCGGCTATCACATGTTATGTTCATTAATGAGCCGTCCTCGATTGCATTCATTTTGTACATATAAACCAGGATATATGGTAAGACAAGACTTAATAATTTGTTAAATTATTAGAATATCACGTTAGCCTCTTTTTTGAAGGCGTAGTGCCAACCATTTTCTGAACCTGTATGCCCTATTTGGAAAAATGCACACCTTACGAGAGAACAAAATTATCTGAACCGATCGCGTTTAAATGTTGCTTTCACAATCCGCTCGTGATGTCTCTTGTAATCAGCACATCTGCGGCGACAGTTTTGTACACATACACATAGGAACACGTATGCTCCGATTTGGGAAGCTCTGCAGCAAGTTTTTTCTTTCCGGGGCACGTGGTTACGAGTTACAGGTCTGGTCTGAACGGGACCGATTAGCATTTGATTTGTCGATGTGCATGTTGAGCGGAAAATGCCTGACCAAGGTGTTTGACAGAAACCTTCTGTTGGCAGACAGCAGCGAGTTGTCACACAAATCTATATTTGGGCATGGAAGTGAAACGTCATCGCGCTAGTTTCGCAGATTAAAAAAAATGGAAAGAACGCACTGACGTAGGAGCCCTGACGTATAGTTATCCTTGGCAACAGACGGAACAATAAATAGAGCCAGTGGAGGTGCAGGAAAAAGACCACTATCATTTATGAAGTCTAATTTTAGACGTTATTTTAATTGTCCCTTGAATGTTGTTCCAATTGCTACTCTGTCTGACAGTTAGTCATATATCTATACTAATAATGGCAGATCGTTAACAGCAGATCGTGAGTGTGAGTGTATGTCAGAGAGAGACCAAAAGATAGATTACGTTAAGCAAATCACTGAAATTAAATATTACTATCATTTATTTACACATTTACAAATAACATTCAACAGTTTCTTCTTTACTCTTTATGTAAAAAAATAAATTGACATTTCATAAATTACAAACACTAATGTTTTCACAGAAAACTTCATACTAAAGATAGACCACTCAGACCATGGTTAGACAAAGCACATCATATCACATACAGTTTACAATAGTCTCACATTCCATCAACCAGAAAATAAACATAACTATTGCTCTGAAAACACAGCCACACTACGACTGCATTATCTAGCACCAATAAATCAAATGTTAACTTATTATTTGTAAACTCAAAAAACGACTAGGTGGTATTAGTTGAAACATGCTTTGACTTGCTACATCGTTGTAATAAGCAAGTATAGATAAAGGCAAATAAAATCATAAATATTTTGCTTCCTGGTGGTAGTACAAGTCCATTCCATAGCCCTGTGATCTGCACATCTTTCTCATACATCAAGTAAATGTGCTTAGTAGGAAGTATTGTAGTTTTGGAAGAGTCTTTAAAGGGCCAGCAGGGTTGGTGAGCTGAGAGAGTCGGAGGATTGGTCATTGCTGCTGCTTTCCCTCCTGTGGGCCACACCGCAGGTAGGGACGGTTTCGGCCTCGGGGTAGGTGAACACAAAGGAAGACGTGTAGGTGGTGCTTGCTGGGGTGCAGGTCACCACAGGTGTGCACAGGGGCTCAAAGTCATTACCGTTGGCTGAGGTGTAGAGGGGCTCCCAGTCCTGAGAAGTGTACAGGGAGCTGGACAGGTCCACCTCTGGCACTGATCGCGCTGTCTCCATCTCGGTCTTAGCCAGCAGATCCAGAGACTCCTCCAGGACAGAGGATTCCAGGTCAGTAATCCTGACCGTGCTGTCAGAGACTGTGGCAGTGGAGAGGGCAGAGCTGCTGGAGAAGATTGAGTTGCAGGGTGAGGTAAAGATTGACTGGCCGGAAGTGGTGGTGGGGGCTTCGGAGATGGAGCTCTGGGGCTGAGAGGACACCTCTACAGAGATGCAAGAGTGGGCAGGAGAAACGGAGGCGACAGGGAAAGGTGTATCCAGCTCTGAGGGGATTTTGCAGATGGGTTGGTGCGCAGCCAGAATGAACTCCAGCCTCTCCTTCTCCTTCAGAAGATTGGCAATGTCATTTTGAATGTTGGACTTCTCATCTTCCAGCTGATCAGTTTCCTGCCAAGGGAGAGAAAGGAGGACATGACATTAATTTGGCTGTTGATCAACTCTGCTATTACCACTGGTGAGAAATGTGTCTTGATGGATGATATTAATAAATTTGTGAAATACTTACAGCTTGTAGTGTGTCAGTAAGCTCTCGCCTTCTGTTGCGGCATTTTGCTGCGGCCTGCTTGTTTCTCTCTCTGCGAACTTTTTTCTTCTCTTCCTCTTCAGGTGAAATCTGTACAGAATACAAGAAGAAATTAAGTCTCCAGGTCTTTGATCATCCATGGAATAATTCATGCATTGTAATGTAGGTGTTGTTATGAAACACCTTCTATGATCAGATGACAATTACCTGTTCCATTCTGCCCCTCTTGGTAGAGCTGTGAGCCTTGGATACTGTGGACCTCATGGCTGGTCTTGAGTAAGACGAGCTGGGGATGGAGCTGTAGGGGTGACTTCTGTGAGAGGGGGCCACTGAGGAGATCAAAGGCTGGACCATCCACTGCAGATCTGGGGTTGTAGAGATGGCTGTGACAGTAGGGATGAATGAGGCACTTGATGCTGTCAGGTCAGTGAAATCCTGTTGGGAATGAAGCAAAAGGATCATCAGCATGTTGGGTATATATTCAGGAGGGGGTGGGGGTGTGGGGGCATTGCACAACACATATAAATGAAGTAAATGAAGTCTATAAAAAGCTGGATGGGGTTATAAATATCCATATGATGTCAGCCATGACGTTACAGTTTCTCTCTTTCCAGGTGAATGCATGGTGTTGCCCTGCACTGTTGCAGTGCAGGTCAGTATCTTATGTGCAACTCAGGCTGCTCAGCAGTGTGTTTTTATATCGTAAGTCAGCTCACATTCATGTTTATAGACTATGCTTACATTAGTAAATATCATTCAATGGATGCTTTGTAAAATAAGCTTTATCTTTATATTATCTTTCCATGTCCCTCTTTGCACGTCAAGCAACAATAAGCAACAAGATCTCACACGCTTGTACAAAATGAATAAAAAATGTTGACAAACATACCTGAGACTGGGGAGACCCCATGCTTGAGTAAGACCCAGCTGGAGACGGATAGTATCCCAGGTTATCGCCGGCTGGGGAAGCGGTGCTGCAGCGGGACGAGGAGTCGCACTCCGTGTTGAAACCGGTGTACATCATCGTTTAAAAAAGCAAGAAGACGAGTAAATCCAAACAAACTCTACTGAGGGGGATGTGAACTTCAGCTGAGGAAATCCCTTTAGTAGGTCTGTAAGTAACTCCTGAGTTCTGCTCTTGTCGTGCAGCGATCTTTTCGATAGTCGTTGTTTGGTTGCTGAAAGTTAGACTGCCAACTCTGGAGGCTCCGTGAGCTTTTATAGCTTGAGAGGACCGACTGAATGACGTCGACAAGGTGGAGTGCTCCTCGCCCGAAAGTGCGAAGAGAAAAGCACCTAAAAATAAGACACCAACTCACCAATGATGCCAATTATTGCGCGTAGATTGTTAAAATAGACCATTCGTCCATAATTGAATGCCAGTTTTATCAGGTTTATAGGTCTATGGTAACATTTAGAAAAATAGTTGAAACCCACTCTCCAGAAATGGAATATTCCAGAAACGGGATCCCCGAACGTCATTTTCCAAATATGGTGCATCCTGTGAAAGGGGCGGACCTTGCTGGGAAATGCACCATCTGAGGATTGGCGGAGAGCAACATGACGTTATGTAAGACAACAAACACAGACGCTGTTGTGAACGCTGAACAACTGGGGTGATGGTCCGCAATAGTACAGTCGATATCAAAGTACACCAAAAGTAAATTTGCTCATGCAGATTTTTGGTGTCAACACTATTTGGGTCAGTGCATTTAAAGATCTAGGCTAAAGTTACTATAACCACATTGAGTCACAATTAGATAGGTATGGTAAGGCAAGTTTATTAATTTAGGTATTTTAGGTAGTCCATTAAAAACGTAGTACTAGAGAATATACAATACTCTCACCTAGTCTTGGTTTTTACAACTTCTTAGTTTGAAGCTCAATTAAATAGCCTAGCATGCATTTTATTGCAGCACATTCGACTGATGCATCCTATACACACTTCTGCTACAAATCAAAAAACAGATTCATACTATAACAGGGTGGCTTAGTGGTTACAGAAACTGTTGCAGGTTCAATCCCAGCAACAGCTAGTACCCATGATAAGCCATGCATTGTGTTAAAAGTGTCCCTTTAGTAAGACTCTGTTCAGTCAATGTAGGTACTCATGCATCAGCAACATGTCTAAATAGATTTCCCTGAATTACATATTTATTTATGTAGTTGATTTTAATACACAGAGATTGTATTTACCAGTGTCCATCTACACTGGTAGATGACAAAGGAGTGTTACTAATATAGATTCACCCCAAAATGATAATTAATATGTATAAATAATCTCACAACAAGACCAGCGTAGGTTCATGTCACAACAAGATCCGTGTAGCTCTACGCGTGTACTATGCCCTCAGGCAGCATTTGTGCCTTTGCGCAATGCAGGGAGGGGTGTGTCTAGGTGTAAGGTAAAGTAGGTTATGGGTATTTTTCCATGGGAGCTTACCTTTCCCATGGTAGCCTACTTTATTCATAAAGGTCTTCCCCATGATTGTTTATATTAGACATGACATGTGAGAATCCCCTTCTGATCGGTTGATCACTGAGAAACCCATGCACAATTAAGGCTACACTTTAAATTAGACTTTAGCCTAGGCTAGCTACTTTCTTGCTTTTCAACTTGATCATTTAAGTTATCCACAATTACCTTAATCAAGATGATCCCAAAACTGTTTATGTCAAGAACTCCTTGCACATATGGCGAGGACCAACATTTGTGAAGTACCAGGGAGCCCCATACAACATTATCAACATTTTGTTGGTTTAGTACAGAATTGCACATTTTCTGTATTATAGTTGGGGGGAAAAAGTGGGGAAAGTAAAGCTCTGATCAGAATAGTGACTTTTATATAGTCTCTCTTAGTGCAGACTGCTGTGAATGAAATAAGAGTGAAATAGTTTCCTATTTTCCCAGGGACAATCTGGAAGCCTCAAGGGCCCCTGAAGGTTCCCGGACCCCCTCTTTAGGAACCAGTACCCCAATCAGTTTATCCAGCCAACCTGTGTTATTCTTAAGCATTCATTAATACACAGGACAAGATGTTACTATCCCTTGTGCATATACTACGTATTTAGAGATTCAGAACAGGGGCTTATTTTCAGCAAGGCTTGCAGTAAAGTTGTTTAATGATGTTGAGGTGTACTGATATAGGTAAAAGGGCATATAGGCCAAACACAGCAACGCTAGAGGCCAGACAGAGGGATCCTAACTTGTTTCCCGCGTTCATGTTTTGTTGAACATTCCTGGTTGTCATAGCAACACTCCACCCCTTCGCGTCAGTGACGTACTCGTTTTGCATTGTGCCAAAGATAGTTTATGTTGTAGAGATCAAAACACGGTCCCATATTCCGGTCTGCAGAATTGGGCGCTGACCCAGTTTAAGCATGTAATCCCCCTGCACTTTGGTGTCAGGCAGAGACAGCATGGAAACAAAGTTGGTTCTCCTCAAAAACTACTCACCACAGACAAAAAAAACATTAGCTGTGGATTTTAACATCACTTTGGTTGTGTGTGTTTTATTTGGTCCAAATCAGTACTAAATGTTTGATGGGAAGATATCCCGACTGTACTTTGAGAACAGACTCTGGCCGCAGCGTTCGAGGCGGTCGTGGTGCCTGGAAACGGGGCAGAGTGAGAGCCTATCCTTAATGCTATCTCCGGGTTGTCTGACAATGAAACCGTACACCATGTAGTCAATTTGCTTAGCAGCCCATTTCACTAGTTTGACCGGTTAGCAGCCAAGGTAGACTATGATGACATGTAGAATATTTTGACTGCACTGTGGCTGCGTTGTAAGCGTCTTTGTTTGCAAATACG
The DNA here is from genome assembly GCA_900660455.1 of Gephyroberyx darwinii. Lineage (NCBI taxonomy): Eukaryota > Metazoa > Chordata > Actinopteri > Trachichthyiformes > Trachichthyidae > Gephyroberyx > Gephyroberyx darwinii. The sequence goes on from CABFOQ010052396.1 coordinate 26,741, forward strand.
GTATATTGAAGGCTGTCTGCAGACACGGTTTAGACAAGCCCAAGTTTTGAGGAGGTAACCAATAACAATGTGGGTTGACTATGACCTGTCGGTGATCATCATAAGGCAAACAACAAGCATGAAAAAACAAACAAACATTAACTTCTAGAAATACAGAAATGCATCTATTTATAGCCTCGCTTCTAATATAATTTACATCAGTTTGATACTATTTGCTGTGGTGTGTATACTACATTCATCTCAATGTGAGTCAACTAGTCTGCAAGTACAGCTGGGAAAGTTAAATTGGGTTTACCCTCCACTACATCCCGAGTTAAAACTATAGTTGTCATCTGAGAGTTTTAATGGGAGAATTGATTCCAATGTCACGGAGAGTTTAGTCTACTTTTCTCAGCAGTCCCGTGGTGCTATTCACGGCACAACGGTCAACCCTTTTTGATCTAGCTGCCTAATTTACATAAACTTTGGACACTGATGTCATCTAGTCTAAAAATAAACCTCGCCGTTTTCCCACATTCACGCTCAAGTTGCTTTGATGAAAACATGTCTTTGAGCTGAAGTTAAGGGTGTCTGTAATTGTATCCGACCCCTGAACCCCTGGTCTGGATTGAATAGGGTTTAACGACCACCTAATGATGTGTCGGTAAATAGGCTCGAGGGGAGGCGACTGCCGGGAAGCAGCGGAGAGCGCAGCCCCTCTTTCCAGGGGGAGAGGCCCCTCTATTCAGGATCCATCACTTTCACTTGAGAGGATTTGTGAGGTCATCTGAAAGCTAAATATAGAATAACATGTCTGATATTTCTTATCTGAGGAGCCAAAATATACATGGGAGTAAAGCTTGGACAATACGTCTACTTTATAGGCGCCAATCAACTGCGTAATCAAAACTGATTTGTCTTTAGTCTTTAACAGTGAAGTAGAGGTACATAAAAGTTGGTGATCATCATCACCATCATAAACAATAAATCATCATATTTGCAGAAAAGTATTAATTTTGGTGTTTTTTTCCGCCCTTAAAGACCATATTCTCTTAACCAGCATAAAATCGATGCTACTTACTATAATATACACATATTAGGCTATAAATGTACACCATAAAGAGTTCCGTCAGCCAGAAAAAACTGGGTAAAGTCTTTACCGCAAAATGAAAAGGAATGTCAGCTGGGTTTAGGTGCCCTGCTCTACATCCCAACTCCTAAAAGTAGCACCAGTGAGGTAACCACTCAGAGCGAAGCTAATAACGCTGTTATCGGTTGCAATGAATGACGGGCAATCCTTTTGGCAAATGTTTCAGTTTCTTTTGTGTTTGAATGGGCCATACTGCGTCTGTCTGCGCGTTCTGTGCGGCACGTTGCGCCCATGTTAACCGGAAATACCATATATGGTTCGACCGATCTACTTGGCGATTGGCTGTTTTACTACAGCGACAAGTCTGTTGCTGGAGCGCTATTCATATGCAGAGACAAGTGATAAGCAATGTCCTGTATGGGCGGTGTGTCACAGCACATACATTATTGGGTAATGTGGTGGAATGTAAAGAATATAAGTATCAAGAAGTTTAATGCATGCGTTACACCATGCAGGATTGCACATCAAAATCGATAAGCGTGGACAGATGTTTCTGTGGTATTAGGCAAACTGTAGCCTAGTATACACAAAGCCGGGTAAGGTTACTGATAACAGAGAGGACACGGGGTCCTGCCAATACTGCTTTTTTTAGACAGAACGAGGTCGACAGGGATAGGTTATCAACCTTCTTTTTGCATTGCCAAACAATTTGTCCTGCAAGAAAATATTTGTTGATATTGATTCAACAAGATATCGATATAGAAACGTGATATTATTATGAAACTATATTGACATAAAGGGAACGTAATGTACATGATGCAGATGCTGCATATATGAAATGACGTGGTTCATTCATAAGGCAGCGGGCACTTCTGGAAGGAGGGAGGGGGGGTCACTTAATACGTGCATGCTATTTTCTCATATTTGAATAAGAAAAAATATTTCATATGGAAAGGCTATTCAATATTAGTTGTTCAGGTGTGGTTAACATTGTAATTGTTGAATTGGAAAACATCTGCATGCTTCCTTTCCCCCTCTTACAACCTCTCCTTTTCTGAAATGGTTCGGTCTCACCACACAGATTTCATTCATAAAATTCCAGCTCACTATAAAAGGCGGGCCTCTCCACTATCTGCACAGTTACCATTTATGGACCCGGCAAATGGAATATACAAGTGGGCCTTATAGGTGTTAGAAGTTACAAAAGACAAAATATCCTGTCTTTTTATGCTGTGATTTTTGATGACAACATGCATCCAGACTGCAGCCCTGAATACGACTCGTCGTCCAGCTGTAGCACAGCATCGCCTGGCGGGGACACCCCTGGGTGCAGCCAGCATCCTTCTGACTCGCTTTGTAGCGCATCATCAATGGACATCACCAAGGTATGAGCGGCTATAATGCTTTACATGAAAAAAATAAAGGTAAACCACGCAACAGGAAATCTAGCAAGGTAATTCATGCACAAGCCTGCTGCAATAATCTGTAGCGGCCAAATGCTTGACACATATTTAAACACATTCCATACATAATCCATTCCTTGACAGATTTATTGTCCCATGCTCTACATGACTCCATGAATACAAAACATACGCAAGCCCTCCAATGCAATCTGTAATAAGTAAATCTGTATGGGTAGGCCAATGTGGGGTCCCTTCTTATTGTCGAGGAAGCCTGTATGCATTTCTTTTTTTTCCAGATACATGTTTTGGTCGTGACCTTTCAGTATAGAATGATGATGATGGTGATGATAATAATGGTGACGGTGATGATGAAAATGAGTGATGTGGGTGTGATAATTATTTATAGGTGAGGCTTGTTTTTTGGCATTTGTCAGGCAAGTGATTGATGTACCATTTAACCACATTTAAAGGTCAACCATAAACGCGGTTGCTCATTCCAACTGATCAGACAGGGTAAATTAGTGTTTGACTGAATGTGTGTGTGTGTGTGATGTGTTTTTCTTACAGGATACTGAGACGAGTGCACCAGACTCCTTTGTTCCGACTGTGACTGCAATCTCAACCTCGCCGGATCTGAGGTGGATGGTGCAGCCGACAGTCATCACATCTGTCTCCCCCTCGTCCAGCCGTGGAAAGCCTAAAGCTCATGGCCAGTCGTCTTCGTCCGCAGGTGCAAGCAAGCCGTCCAGTAGGAAAGGACAGAAAGACCAGGTACTACGATGCAAGGATGTTTTTTGTTTTTTGTTTTTTACCTGTAAATACCGTCTCCAGTCAACAGTGTTGGGTTATTATATTCACAGTAACGAATTGCTATTTCAGTTTCATTAATAATAATACTGCCATCAAAAAAATAAATCAACCAACCAATCAATCAATCAATCAATCAATAGGTTTATTACATTATTGACCCACTCTAAATATGATTGGACTTGACTTATTAAAAAACTATCCCATCGTATCCCACAATTATTTAGTCGTCGCCCGTTGTTTCCCTGATCATTCATAGGAGAAGTAACTGAGTTATCGCGATTTCTGAAGGTAAAAGAGGAGGCGATTGTCTGTTTTTGCGGTTAACGGAGAAAGTAGTGTAACGAGAGGGGTAACGAATTACTGTTCCCAGGGAGTAATACGTAAAGTGATAAGATTACGTTCGATATATGCAACGACTAATGATTAACGCATTACTTTTTCCGAGTAACGAGCCCAGCACTGTTAATGAATGGCTGGGTAAAATGCATAAAATGCGCGTTCACGTGACTGGCTGGGTAGACAGTGCCAGTGGTGCAGCGTTTTAATGCCGGTGCGCGAGTCTGCACCGACCAGATCAGTATTCTCAGCATACTGCAATGAGGAAAGATTATTTTCTTGGCAAGTGAATTATTCTTGACAAGCCAAATGCTGATGTGGCAAGAATCTCTGGGATGCGCATTTAAATAGCTTTTTTTGTGATTGATTTTAGCCTTCCAAAGAGGAGGAGGAAAGGAGGAAGATCAGGAGGGAGAGGAATAAAATTGCTGCAGCAAAGTGTCGTAATAGACGGAGGGAGCTGACGGACACTTTACAAGCCGTAAGTATCCCGTTATATGAAATCATTACTATGAAGCTGCTTTAAAGAATATCCACAGAGCATACAGAGCAAAGCTCAGGGCACACATGACATGTCACTTGTCATTTAAGATCATAAAGGCTTAGCAGGGATGACTGTAGGACACCACAGGGCAGCAATCTTTTCATGCCTCCTCGTGCCAAGTCTTATTTCTCATTTTGTCCTTCCTCACCTCAGGAAACTGACAAGCTTGAAGAAGAGAAATCAGCCCTACAGACGGAGATAGTCGATCTCCTGAAAGAGAAAGAGAGACTTGAGCAGATCTTAGCCTCCCACAAACCAACCTGCAAACTACCTAGTGATGCTGAGGAGGATGGTGATGAAGATGACGTTAGTACCATGCTACAGGAACCCCCGGCCTCCCCACAGCTGCTCTCCATTTTAGAGAATGGCAAAACCCCTGAAAGCAACACGGTAATTGGAGAAAGTGCCATTTCCCAAGACATGGACAACGTCCCTTGCATCTCTGCAGCAGCCATTTTGGGGAACTCCAACATCCTCCTGTGCTCAAGTGCAGAAGAGGAGCCTCTGGAGGACTTGAAGGGAGATGACCTAGACGACTTGGTCCCCAGCCTGGAGATGGCAGTGATGCCTGAGACAGCTGCATCAGTCCCTGACATAGACCTCGACGGCCCCTTCTGTCTCTCAGACTGGGAAACCCTGTACAAGTCAGTGGCAAACGACCTTGAATCTCTGAGCACACCAGTCATGTCTTCCAGCCCCACTTGCAGCAATTACCGCACAGTGTTTTCCTTCAATTACTCTGAGATTGATTCCTTGGCTGAGGGTTGTGAGAGCCTCAAAGGGGGCCTTGGTCCATCCGAGCTCATGAAAGATCTTAATTCTCCAACACTTCTGGCCTTGTGAATGCAAATAAGTTATGCAATGATTGGACATAACTGTATATGGTTTATAACCAGCCAACAAGCTATGGTCTCTCTCCAATAATCTTTTGTAGTGTAAGTTTCGATGTTGTGTAAACCTTAACATCAAGGGTTGTGTAGATGACATGTTTTCTGTAACTGTAACAGGGTTGACTTCTTCCACACCTATGGTGCAATAGCAGTTCATTCTCTGGAATGAGATTTCGTGCTGGTATCAAAATGCATGCAAATATGAATCATTCATGATCTAAGAGGTTGTATCTTTTAGTATTTTTCACAACTAAATGTAACGTGACACTAGACTGTGCTCAATATGTGTACTACTGTTAACAAGTTGTATTGTAACAAGTGAAAATAGCAGGGTTACTTATGTGTAGCTTAAGTGTATCATCTTGCTGTATGGTGTCCCCTGACTTGACATTTATTTTCAAGTTTTCCATGAAAACATTATGTCATGTATTTTATCAAGATGTATTTTATGATATAGTTTATTTTTTTACTTATAAAACAATGACTCGTTGATCAGATGCAAAAAATATAGCGCTGGAAATAAAAAGAGTTATCAACCACAAACTATTTCCTGCTGTTATCATTGAATTATGAATATTCATGAATTCAGGTATTGCAAGCACGAGCCGTGCAGATGTCAATTTGTATTTTTTTCATTTGAATTGCTTAAACTACATAACTAATGCTATCAAAGATTGCATCATGTTTTTAAGGAGTGGAGGATAAAGAGCAAGTTAATAATTCATTCATAGTTCATGGTTCCAGCGCTCTCACGGCCGAGGGAATCTGATTCCACAGCACATAGCGTGCCGTGCGTGACGTCAGGACGCGAGTGCAACGTCGTTTCACTTCCTTGGCCATATTTGGAAATGCAGTTGTTTTGTTTCCATGGAGACGGTGTCAAATTTCGAGCTGGAAGATTTTACCGGAAAAAGACAAAGCAGGCAGATGAACGTTGTGTTATGAGAATCAGACAAACGAAATCTTTTTATAAATTACAGACCGGGCATCACGTGCGCAGTGATAACTGGTCAACTAAGTAATCTAATAACGGCGGTGCATTGCAGGTGCCATTGCCGATTTGGTTTTGTTCATTAGAGATAAAATGTTTATCTCGCTACCTGTAATGCTATTGTTTCAAGGCAACAATAAGCCTACACACTTTGGGGTGGGGGTGTGTGAAACTAAAAAAAACCCACACGAGTAAACTTTATTTATGTTATTAAGCATTTGTGTAATATTTTGCTGTGACAGAGTCGTGGTGCAGCATGGGTAAATCTGTCTCTGAGTGCCGTCTTGTAAAGCTATGACATCGATAGAGGGAGCTAAAGCATGAACGGCAAGCAAGAAACAACCTGACTTTAAACAGTATATGTTTAACGTATTAGCGCCTTATTATTATACCGTGATGATGAGTGGGCATATCATCGACTCAGATATGCTTCTCATGTTCTACATACATCCTATTTTAAAGTTGTAAAATATCTCATAAACTCACAACCAACCACTAAGTGTGTGTGTGCGCGCGTGAATAAGTACTTATTCCAAAATATACATTTATCAGACTCCAAGCAATATAGATTGATCATGCAACTGCAACTGCTGGTTGTTCAAAAACAATTTAAAACAGAAGGTTGAAGGTTGGTCTCTCTGCTCACTGTTGTCATAACCACTCATAAGGCTTCAGGATGAGATTACTCTCAGTAACATCAGCACCCTGTAATATGTCTCACATTGCTTGGTTACAGATCTCTATATTTTTGTTATTTAGCGTGTACTATTTTTTTCCAAATACCTTATCTCTTCCTGACATACCTCCTGACCAATGTTTCCCGCCTACTGTCATATTACCAAGGATGTGCTATATTTACATGGATAAATCAATGTCATATGGGTTTGGAAAGACTGGGTCACCTGGCATGGGTGACGCTATGGAGAGAGGAACCTTGTATGGGTGCCAGTCGTGGTATTAATTGGTATATGGACTCAAATAACACCAAACAAATTGTCTGGTTCTGACTGAAGATAACACCTGCAAGGATATAGGAGTAGGAAAGCAATCTTGTGCTAATGGGCAATTCATTTTACATGGAATTAAGTGATTACTGACTGTTCTGTGTCCCACTTTAGCTTATATCCTTTCCATGGATACATTACCATACCATTATACTAACATCACTATCTCAGTAAAGACAAGAGATCTAAAATAGTGAAATAGTGAATCTATATCTCATAACCCCAATAACATTGGAAGCATTTATTTAACTGGAACAGGATCAGGGGGTTCTGTGATGATAGCTGACAGCCTGTTGTTGTGTGTGGGGCGATGAAGGGAGGGAGGGTCTAAATTCAGTGCTAGCATGCCACTGGTGCACAGGGTGACTGAGTTGATGTCATTGGATGGAGTCAACAGGAGTCTTTAAACTGCTAACATCACAATCCAGTCCACTGTGAAGGGGACTTTTGATGTTTTGTGTGTGTGTGCGTGTGCGTGTGTGTGTGTGTGTGTGTGTGTGTGTGTTCACGTTGTTGTCAGCACCTGGAACATATTTTTCTGTGGTAATACAACATTTCCAGATTCAATTCCCAAAATGGCAAAATGTAGAACTTCTGTCATACAGTTTTAAATAGGTTGTCTGAAAATCTTTGTCTTGACACGTTACTAGACATATATTGACGTGATCTACAACCGTCTGAGATTATTTTGAAAGAAGAAAAAGGAAGGAAGTCAAATAAATGGACTGGTGGTTAAAATAAAGTTTGTCTATAGTGCGGTGATGGATGATGAGTCAGGATAACGTCTGGAGGTATCTGTCTGGGTATTTCCCATAGATGTAGTGGTGCACCAACAGTACATGTTAACTTTACTATGTGCTACTTATTCATTGTTAAATTCAGCCCAGTTACAGTTGACCCTTTAAAAAAATATGAAACAAACAAATATAAAAGTATCTCATTGGTTTATATTTTGGTCACTAGGGATGTCATTTTTAATATGTGAAGAAGAAGCTCACGTCATGAGTAAAAAATGAGCACATCTAAATAAAATAGCAGCAAAACACAATGCTTCCCTGCAGAAAAAGACATTTTACTGTTTTTACCTTGAGTGCTGACACCCACTCACAAAGAGCACTGCATGAATTTGGCAAAACCACTAACTGCACTAGTCCACCATTCATCATTTGGGCAGCTGTTGGCAAGTCTACCTAACCTCATGTTTGAATGCAAAGATTTCATGTGGGAAGATTGGTATAGAGTGCAATAAATGTCTTGCTATGTATGTGGAGAGATATAGTGTCTGAAATTCCAAGCTGGGCAAAGGAACTACAAGCTTTAATCTCTCATTTTTCATTGTCATCTCCTGCAGGGCCGTATCAGATCTGATTTTCTCATTGATTTTTCAAAACTTCAATGGTTCTGGACATTCCTCTACACTCTAAAGGTACAAGGCTTCTCTAGTAAGTCAAACAAGGCAATCTGAGAAAAATGTCACATTGCCTTTTGTTGAAGAAATTAATTTGCTCTGTATATTTAGACTGCATATCCAGAGTGGTATATTTGACTAGAGGGTCATTATCAAGGCTTATTGTTCTTGGCAGTTCAGTCTAACCGGGCCCAGACCATGTGTGTCCATGTACTGAGTGATATCTCTGGCTACTTTCCTCAACAGGAACAGAGGGAGGCAGGGGGATTTAGTTGAAAGCCTAGAGTGTCGATGCCCAGGACCCTCCTTGTTTGCGAAATTTGTCCGCTTGTTGATTCAGTTCTGCTTTTCCCCCCCAGGATCCTGAAATGCCTCCCCAAAACTTACCATCTATGT
>CABFOQ010052402.1:8285-20398 GCA_900660455.1 Gephyroberyx darwinii
GTGTGTGTGTGTGTGTGTGTGTGTGTGTGTGTGTGTGTGTGTGTGTGTGTGTGGTTGTGACTGTTGAAGGGATAGAGAACCCCTGAGGGCGTACTCTTGAACACCGGGTTTAAAAATAGCTGAAAAAAAAAAAGAAGGGAGGGGATTTGCCTCGTCCTTTTCTAAACCGCTGTGGACTACTGTCTCCATGGCGATGTGGGCGAACGTTTCGGTTTCCTCCACACCAGGACGCCCGTGGCAGCTGACGATTCTCGGCGCCGCATCCCAGAAGCCTTCCTGTTTTGAGAGAGAGGGACAATGAACTAGATTCCAGCCGACACTTGGCCCTCCTTCACTTGGCACAGAGTGGCGGCCCAGCCTCCCTCAGGCTGGCAGAGGAAAAGGAGGCATAAATAACATACTGAAAGAAGACCGAGCAAGAGTCAACATTGGCACATCCCCGCTCCCCACTGAGGCCCTTAAACAGGCAGCCATTTAAAGCCAATGAACAGGCAAAAATGGCAGCCGACCACTCCCTAATGATGTGGGATGAACCCGCCTACTGGCCAGTCTCCCACCACCAGTCTGAACCACACCTGTACTCTGTACTGATTTCAGACTGAAATTGCTGATACCCAATATTTTGTGCCAGTATTCAGTATCTTTAAATTTGAACTTTTCATGAAAAAAATGACAAGGATTCAGTGTTTCCCCCAGAATGTTATTCATACCAGGGTGGAAAAGCCTCTGAAACAGCATTTAGACCATCATGGGATACTACAACTCTCCATTTAATTAAATTGAAATTATTTTGGATGGGCTAGCAGCTCCCAACACCTATTGAATGGTAAGGGCTACTCTGAGATACATCAGACCTTTAAATGAATAAATCATTTACAAATAACAGAACTGAACAATCAAACGAATGAATGAAATGAAAAACAAAAATCAAAGTTCATTGCAGGTTTTACAGGTTTTATGTAGCTGTGGTCAGGGATGACCAATATCCGATATGTAAAGCTGCACTAAGAGATTTTAATGTAAAAACTTGTCTTTTTTTGTCTAAATCAAAAAGCGCGGTTGTAACAGAAGGGCACCCCATCCCCCTGTAGACTCACCCTATTTGCCCAAATGAATATTAGATCTTTTGCCTCTCTCGTCCCTTTGGTGTCCTTTGGTATAAAGCATCACAGACCAGCTGGGCTGGTAAACATGAGCATGCTGTGCACAGCTTACTGACATCAAGTCACATGGTTTCTGGGTATTGAAGTTCAAATTTCTCCTCTCGCTGCCATTTGGAGCTGCTAAGTTCTCTAGGGCATCTTTAAAAAAAGGCCAATTTAGGGCCAGTATATCTGAAAACTGATCCATCTGTGGTTTACCCATTGCGATGGGTGATTGTGATTTTTGCAGATGTGGGAGCTGTTTCTTGGGGAGCCGTTCTGGTCTGACGTTAGACGATTAACATGCAGGCCGGACGGCTTGACCTTTTCAGGATGGCTATGCCTGTCCCCTCTCATTTAAACAGGGCACAGTGAGACGAGTGGAGGTACAGCCACACTCACTCCTGGCATAATGAATCACGCACGGGAAGCATGTTTGCCTTGTCACCGCGACACATATCCTTTGCAGGGACAGCCCATGACATTTATTGGTGGCTGGAAGGTTTATTCACAGGACTGGCTCCAGTGGTCTGAGCCAAATTCACATTCCCCTTGATGAGCTTTAGCTGTGTCTTTCAGGCAGGAGAACTCCAGTGCATCGTTGTTCCCCATATTAGCGGCAAGGAAAGGCTTAGTGAGCCCCACAGAATTAAATTCCAGCAAATATCACAAGCAAATTGATAACCTAATGATTCATATAATGAAAGTAGGATATAAACGGAGGCCCAGTTGAATACAGCTCATAATATTCATTTCATATGGCGTTCAATTACTGTAAACATTGCATGTATTATATCTAATTAAAGACACTAGATGTAGGATCTGCTCATTAACGGATTGCTAGAAATTTGTGTTGACACTAATGGTTGCAAAAAAAAAAAGTGCTGTTCCCAATTACCATGCAAGCCCCAATGATCTTCACATTTGGTCCAATTTTGTTCTCTGTCTCCTGTAGATGGACTGATACGTTCCAGAGTCACTTAATTTGCCATATACAATAGATGTACAAGGATTTGCTTTAGTGGTGTTGCTGCAGAGATATAACAACTTATAAAGTAACGCAGTATATACAGCAGCAGGACCTCACAGGCAGTGGACAGGGACAGTGTAAGACACACAATAGACAGTAGTAGACTATACATGTCACGGAATACAAATGCATACAGCATCAAATCACACTGTGCATTGGGAAATCATGGGATCCAGTATGGTTGCAGCTGTAGAGGAGGAAATGTGAGTGTCCAGCAGTGTAAGTTATATATATATATATATATATATATTATGGGCGGCCAAACAGGAAATATTTATTGAACTTTGATATATATAAATATATATAATGAACTTTGATATATATACACATCGGATTTTATATACATCGGATTTGATATATATACAATGAACTTTGATATATATACATCGGATTTGATATATATACACATTGGATTTGATATACATCAGACTTTGATTTTCGATCAGGCACTGAACTGGCCAGCTATTCAGCACCACCGTGAGCGATCTGAAAGTTAAATTATCTTTTGACAGTGAAGTTAATGGAAATTAGATATATTTATATTATGAATTTATTGGCTAGTTTCGATCAGGCATTGATCTAGCCATCTTTTCAAGACCAAAGTGACGGATGTGTATTTGTTTCTACTCTAGTGGAGCGGAATGCTGAGAATGGAAAGGAGCTTGTACAATTGCTGTTAAATGATAATGGTTTTCTAGAAACTATAGCGATCGCTTGCTCCAGGACACCAAATGTTACGGCTGTTGGCAGGGCTGTGTATCAAATTTCCCTTGAACTTTCAGCCATTAACTTGACTGTCAAAAGATAATTTAACTTTCAGATCGCTCACGGTGGTGCTGAATAGCTGGCCAGTTCAGTGCCTGGTCGAAACTCAAAGTCCGATGTATATATATCAAATCTGATGTATATATATCAAAGTTCATTATGTATATATATATATCAAAGTTCGATAAATATTTCCTGTTTGGCCCCCCATAATATATATATATATATATATATTTATATATATATAAGAAGCAATGAGGAGGGGAATGAAGAAAGCAGATATAAAGCATCACTGATGGTTGTTTTCATAATTCATCTGTCAGTGATTCAGAGAAAATCAAGCTAGATGTAATAACGCTAAGAGTCACAACACTCAGAGTCAAAGAACATGAACCAATTTGTCATCACGCTGTTTCTATAATAAATGTGTCAGGGGTGGATAACCTCCACCATGCTGACATGCCACGGCACAGATTATTTCTGCAATGCATAAGTGTACTGCCAATACATAACGCCTACAAATTTCCCACTTATAGTGAGGGGCTTATAACACAGCATTTGCCTGGCATAAACAACGTCGCCGTTATCTCTGAGACGCTGTTTATGCCAGGATGAGGAGTATCAATTTACTTTTGGGAAATAGTTGAATATTTCATGAACATCACATCAGTCGTGGGCAACTTTACCAGACAGGTAACTTCGCTAGCCTGCATGTGATTGATCAACGCAATCAATTTTAGATTGCGTTTCAGTTATCAGTGTCTGACACTGGGCCATAAATCCACCCCAATAAACACCAGAAAAAAGGCAAGCCCGAGATCTGCGGGGAGACAAAACTAAATCTCTGTCTTCAGAGGGTTTTATGATCATGATTAGTAGTTCTTTGCAAATCCGTAACAAACACAACTGAGAGGCGTTCTGAGCTGTCGTGATCATGCTGGATCTGAAACAAGGTGAATTGTGTGGGTTAGTTTTAATATTTTATACTGGTGGTGGCTCAAGTTACCATCTCACAACATCATGGGTTCAAATCTCATGACCTTTGTCCCGTATCATCCCCTCATTCTCTCTTCCATCTTTGCTCTTAACTATATACTATTTAATAAAACATTTAAAAATACTTCATATAGTGTGTATTAGTGGTATGTCTCTTATACAACTGATGCAATACACAGCATTTTATTGTAAGTCATCATTTGAATAGCTGCTATACTGCTATACACCATGGTTGGTGACCTCATACTAGGCGAGTATGTGGGAGGACATAATTGAAACTTTACTGTATGCAGGTGAAATCGGCCTCACCACTATTTGAATAATCCAATTCATGTTTAATACATTCCTACTATCTATCATTAACACAGGGGTTTCAATAATCTTCCATTTTGCCCATGGAATTCAGAGGGCTCTCTGTATGGTGCACCTTGTATTCACTTTATATTCACAGTATGATGGATAGTTATTTATTCTCTGCTGTGTTGCACTGCCAGTCCCTTAAAATGTATTCCTTGGTCCATAACTCTCCTGCAATGGATGCAGTCCAACTTTCTATTTGCTAAGATCAGAGGGGGCCCCATAACTTTTCTCCTTCCCAGCAAAGTCCAGTAGTTATTGCCCACTAATGGCTTTCATCATATTTTAGCTGCAGATTAGCCTGATGATTAGAGAGGCTGCCCCATAACCAGAATTCCACAGGTTCAATCCGTTCAATCCTCAAAATGGCAAATGAAGACCTTTAAAAGTGCACTAGGCAATTTTTCATATTGGGGTCACCGTATGGCAGCAAGAAAAATTAGAAAAGTCAATACCCAGCTCATGTTTACCAATCTGTGATTGCATTTATACCAAAGGGACGAGAGAAGCAAAAGATCTAATGTAATGTCTAATGCTGTCTGGGCAAATCTATGCCGTCTCAATTAGGGGTTTAATAATACACTTTATTTACATAGCACCTTTCTTACTTAAGTACTAAAAATAAAATCGGCAGCTCCCTGTACAGTGTACAGTATAGTACCTAAATGTACAAAGTGCTACAAAAGAAGCAAACAAACCAATAGAACAATAAGCTAGACCAGAATAGTGAGTTTTTATTTTGGTCTTAAAAGAGGATACAAAACTTGCCAAACATATTTCTTCAGGCAACTGGTTCCAGAGTTTAGGTGCTTTGATATCGAAGGCACAATGACCTCTTGAATCTAGACTTTGGAACTGTCAAAAGCCTTTCTTCTGATCTAAGGCTGTGCTTTGGTACATGGGGAGATAGAAGTTGAGAAATATGTGCTTTTAATGCTTTTAATGCTTTAAAAGAAATCAATAACATCTTAAATTCTAAAACTAACTGGAAGCCAGTTCACGGCGGCTGAAACGGGGCTAATATGATCTCTTCTTTTAGTTCTAGTTAAGAGCGTGACTACAGTGCTCTGAACAAGGAGAGGAGAGATAGAGCTTTGTGGTTGATAGCCAGAATAGAGGGAATTACAGATGTCAAATGAGATAAAGGCATGGATAATGTTCTCCAAGTCAGACAAGGAAAGAAAATATCTAATTTTGGAGATTTCATAACTGGTAGAAACAAGAGTGAACAACTGTTTGGATTTGTCTTCTCAAAATTCAGAGCAGAGTCAAAGATGACTCTCAGGTTTCTGGCAGCTGGTTTTATATTAGTTGCCAGGATGATGAAACGTTCTTGAAATTAAAAAGATGCATTTATAGGGCCAAAAATAATAACTTCAGATTTGTCATCACTAACTTGGAGAAAGTCTTGAGACATCCAACATTTAATGTCTGCTATACAATTATTAAGAGTATCAAGACCACTGGTATCATTAAGTTTTACTGGCAAGTACAGTTGTGTATGATCTGCATAGCAATAAAAAGAAACGTTATCTACAAATTATATGACCAAGTGGGAGCATGTAGGTAGAGAATAAAATAGGACCCAGGATGGAACCTTGAGGTACTCCACAAATAAATTTTGCAGAAAAAGTGGAACTACCCAAGGCATCAGAGAACTGCCTGTCTGATAGATAAGACATACACCAATTAAGGGCAATGTCAGTGATTCCTACAGTCTCTTAGACAATTGATTAGGATATTGTGATCGGCGGTATCAAAGCCAGCACTAAGGTCATGTTAAACTAGAACAGAGCATCCCCCAACATCTGTTATGCTGCTAATGGAGCAATGTTAGTAACTCTGAGTAAGGCTGTCTCAGTACTATGTTTTGAATGGAAACCAGACTGAAATTTGTCAAATAGATTGTTACTACTTAAGTAATTAATTGGTTTCTCTAGTATTTTAGACAAGAAAGGGAGTTTATATAATTATATATACACAATAATTATATAATTACTGAGAATGAAGGGGTCCATACCAGGCATTTTAAGAAGGGGTTGGACAAGTGCGTGTTTTCTGTTTAGAAAAGAGAGAATAAAAGGGCAAATAATTTAAGTAATTACTACAATTTCCCCTCTGAGACAATAAAGAGCCATCTAATTTAAAGTAGTCTAGTCAGTGATACAGCATACGTATATAGTGAACAAGATGAGGATACAATTTGTATGAGAGTTTGAGCTGAAATGTGCTCAAAAGAACCTAGTGATGTGCTCAATTGGTGGATAACATTCAGGTCACCAATGGTTCTTATATTCTCAATTTTCTTTCTAAAGAAACATAATCAGGGGAGTGATCAATATTAATAGTCACAGATGCACTGACCACCCTATTGGTATTGAATTGAATTCTGGGGTTATTGATAGTCTCAGCAATTAGATTTGAAAAAGAGTTTTCTCTTGCAGCCTTAAGTGCTAATTCTGTGATCAATTCCTTCACATGTGAATGAAACACAAGTCTACTTCTCCTCCATTTGCGTTCAACCTTCCTACACTCTTAATGGCACGTAAGTATGCTCATTCAGCCGTGAAAAACTGTTTTTGTTTGGTTATAAGAGCAGCAACCTCATCTAGAATGGCCAAGGAAATGGTACTGAAATTTCCCACTAGATTTTCAGGTACAGATTCAGTAATCAAATCATAAATGATTAAAAACATTTTAAAATTTCCTTGCTGTGGCAGAGTTCATTGTGCGGGTCTGAATGGTCTGAGGAAAATAGAGTTTAATGGTATGGCGGGAATACATTAAAAACATTGAAAACACAGAAATCTTTGACTTTCCACTGGGTGGAAAACCAAATGACAGCACCAAATCAAGAGTATGCCCTTTTACATGTGTGGGTTCCTTGGATCCTGGGTTGGGACAGACAGCAGACACGAATGTTAAAATCTCTGAGAATAACCTCTGAGAAAAAAATAAATAAATAAATAAAAAAAATCATGTTTTGGCAGTATCAGCAACAGCAGATCTGAGAACTCTCATCATATATCTTTGACCTTCCTTGACCATGAGATGCTCTTTTCTGTTAGTAATAAGTTGGATGTATTTTTGCAACCAAATCTTGCCTAGTGCAGCTTTAATTATTTCCATTATTTGTAGACTCTTTATTACTCATTTCTATTCATCTTAAATGTAAACCAGAGTACCCTTTAAATAGAATACAGAGCCACAGAAAGACAGAAACCAGGCTCCCATGACTCACTGGTTGCTTGAGTTTGGTGTCAAACGCTTGGGCCAGTTTGCTTCAAGGGTCACCGCCTCCATATTCGCACTCTTTCCCCGCAGCAGTTACCTCTATACGTTAAGCCCTTCAGCCGGAGAAAGACTACTGACAATCTTCCCACTGACAGCGTCTCCTCAGTCACAGAGATAGGGATTAGACTGATTTTTTTTTTTCTCCTTTCAGAGGCTGATTTATGTGGCGAGCCAAAGTCAGGAGCTAGGTGTCGATGCCGTTCAGAAGCCATGCGCCACATGCGTCCTTATTAATCTCTCCCATAGGAAGTGGAGCGCTCAGCATTAACCAAGAGGAGGAACTCCAACAGCCATCTATTCTCCAACAAAACACATAGACAGCAATTTGCGTAGCTGGCTGTTTACCTTGGAAAGTTTGTTTCCGGCGATGACAGCCGGGCTCATCTGTGAAAGCAGAAGGGGAGAGATGTTATAATGTAGCTGGAATAAACTCATCAGCATGTGAGCGCAACTAGATAGTCACATTGTATAGCAGAAAGCTGAGCTACTGTGCGTTGCCCTTGAGGCAGATTGTTTCATTTACTCTTGCGGAAAATTCTCAGAGGCTAATCGAATGAACGCCACCTTTCTTGATTTATGTACGTCTAGTTTGAAGCGTAAAGTAATCAATGTCAAAATAAGTTCAGCGATGTCAAGACGGCAAAGCAAGCTAGGCAAAATTAATGAGGATTCTCTCTCATCTGCTTTTTATAGTGGAGCTGAAATTCAACCTGGACCAGTACGTGAACAAACGTTACCCCGGCCTGGTGAAGATCGTGAGGAACAGCAAGAGGGAGGGCCTGATCCGAGCGAGGATACATGGCTGGAACGCCGCCACGGCTCCCGTCGTGGGCTTCTTTGATGCCCATGTCGAGTTCAACGCCGGCTGGTAAGAAAAGGTCACGTTTAATACAACAAGGTCTCACCCTTCGCTCTGTCTTTCCTACCTTTGCCTTTGACTTTGTGGTTTGCGTTTTATGTTTTCAATGCAGGAGCTGTCATCTTTGATCATTATCCATGAAATATGGAGTTTAGTCTACCCGAGACATTTTGATGCGGTGCCAGGCCAAGCAGTGGATGTAAGCCCTGGCAATTCTAACTGAGGCAGCACTTTTTTAGCAGAATGACCCTTATTATGAGTAAGGGTTTATCGTTAATAAGCTTTCCCTCGTGCATCTTTCTCTAAACTATGAGTAATGGCCTTTGGGTATGACTGAAGGCCAAATAAAAAAAGACATCCCGGATTAAATGACACTTCCTGTCAAATACACACCTCTGAGGAAACAGAGCCAAGAGATGTTACGGGCAAGAATGATCATAATTAAAAAGGGAGCAGAGCTCAAATGTCGTGTTTTTCTACATTGTTTTACTTGGGGGGCTCTGGGCTTCTTTCACGTTATGAAATTACTTCTGGGGGTCTCAGTCCAATGTCTGGTTGCTGCTTGGGTTTACCACCAAGCATTCACTCCAACACTTGTAATTGTCACCTGATTTGAGCCTGTCATCCTGTCACCATTTGAAGATGGAGTGTAGTTTTTGCTGTGTGGGAGGCAGGAAGGAGGGATGGAGGAGGAGGGCGTAGCGGAACATTTGGGTTATAAATTGTTTACGGCATTCCTGGCTGCAGCTCAACTACTTCGGCTAACTAGATACCGCCACACTCACGTGGCAGGCCTTATTGTATAGTGATGTGTGCTTCTTTCTTGTCTTGTACTGCTGCTAACTGCAATTTCCCCTCGGGGACAATAAAGAGCAAGCTATCTATCTATCGTGGGTTTTGCGAACATGAGAACAGGGGAATGATATTTACTGTGCTATTCCAGTTGATAAAACGAACATGAAGGTCACTTTGTATGAGAAGATTCAAATATTATTCATGGGTATAGTACATGAGTACACGCTGTCTCTCTGGCTTTATCAAGACATGACATGAAAGCGCTAAAGGTCAGCATAAGCACGACTGCATGCAAAAGTGTAAACGTAGTGTCCGCAGCGGTCCAGTCAGCCGTTTACGACTGGAAACAGTGACCTTTTGACCCCCGCAAAGGTACAATCCCATGTACTGTACCTTGATCGTCCCCCCCTTGGTAGGCTGTTTGATAGCTTTAATGGGAACTGCGGGGCAAGTCAAGCAGCCGCCCAGCCAACATGCAGTGCTGAGGGAGAGGGTTGCATCATCGCCCGCATGCATTACAGATGATAATTGATACCCCGGTGGTTCCCTCATCTGTTTCCCCATCTGTTCTTATTCAAAAATGGATGCGCCTTTTGTGCCCCCGGACAACCCCCTCACCTCCATAGGATCCATCCACGTCGTGCCTTGTGTTCGCCCCATCTCACCGCACCCCCCTCCCACCGCCACCACCCCCTGTTTTACATGCCGAGGCTCCGTTGGCAAATTTCCTTTGAGTTAGTTCACCTGCTACTGTTGTGAATTGCACGCACCTCACTCTCTCTCCCATCCACCCTCCCTCCCCACAACTTCTTTTGATAACCCCGTGCCTTTGTTTTTTTGTTTTGGTGCTTCAGATTTGCTTTACACGAGGCTATATTTACAGGAGTCAATAAGAAGTAGAGCTGAATCCCAGTGATTCTGTACAAGTAGATTCTGGTTAAAGGGATATGGCAATGGGTGAGATAACAGGCATCTGGATTCCAAGAGGAAGCTTGTTTGTGTTGCTTAGATGTTTTTGTGTGCGAGTGTGTATGTGTGTGCAGCATCTCTGTCTATAGAGTTTACAAACATATATCTCATTTCATTCCGTCACCCGTTGTGAGATACAAATTTCCAAAGATATGCTGGGAGTTCTCTGCTGCCCTTTATTCAAGTAGATTCACTCACGGTATCTATCCATTTGTTACAATGGGAGAGGCAACCTATTTATCATAATATGATTATTCACCATGGTGCATTCAATGATAAGTGAGATGGATGGCTCCTGCAGACTTGATGGTGAGCCTCCTTCACTGACCTTGTACACACCAGCAGTGCATACAGCCTTCCAGTTTGCTGAGCCAAAGACAACGCTGCCAGCTCTCAATTGCAATAGTGTGATTCACTGGCATGGTATCCCACCCCCCCCTGGGCGCGGTACATTTCCAGTCGAAATGTTGATGCGAATTACTGTTAAAGCAAACATAAATGCATCATACTGTATAGTGCGCTTGACAGCTGGTTCACACTCCCTCACACCGTGTCGGCTTATGAGGAGCTGAGAAACGAGCAGTTTTCACTGGTGCAATGATGGGAGTCTTATTTCCTTTACTCTTGCCTTAATATGAGGATATGAAATCATTGCCTATCATTAATGTGGTATTGCATCAACTAAGTGTTCCCCATCTTTCTCCTGCAGCACGCTTCACATGCTAAGACACAGGTTGTCCGCTCTGCCTGTCCCTACAGAGGAAATAAACAGGATTAATAGGAGGAAACTGGAACTGCTGTTTGCAGGACTTAAACCGCGCGGCCACACAGGGGAGCCGCAGATGAATTGATATTTATTTGTGTTCTGAAATCCTGCACTGTTGCAATCTCAGGTTATTAATGATTAACGATTAGCAGTGTAGCTACAGCTGCCTGCCGAATGTGTGGTGGAGATAAGACGGCTGTCATTGCGGTGAGGTTGTAATGAAAGACATTGTTTGGAAACCAACGTTTTGATGATTGCTGAAGGCTCCACCACCATGTGACCTGGTGGGTTTTCCTATGATTTTGACAAACTGGTTGAATTAATAATGTAATAATAATAATAATAATAATAATAGAAAAAAAGATAGAACCAACCTCCTATACGCCATTTTGAATTATGAAATGCAGAATATTGCTTAAACGGGATGCACCATCCATATTTGACATCAGCTCCATTCTTAATGAATGTCATGGAGCTCTTGCTGCTTATTATGCCACGCAGGTGCAACGGTATTGCTTTAAATCCAAGTCCTCGAGGGCTGAGGAAATATATATTTTTTTTTAGCTAAAGTGAAACATGTCTTTGCTCTTGCTCACAGTGGCTGGCTGTGGCTCAGTGTTTATATCTGTCTTGAAAAGGGAGAGGAGGCTGTAGCCGCTTACACAGTGAGTGCTTCAGAGAGCACAGGCCAGGCAGACTTCCAAAAAACATAGACACGACAGAGATTTATGCTGCCTTTACACTTGCATCATATCAACCACATCCTGAGCAAATGCATTTAGAAGTAGTATGGAATCTAACATCGCGCTGTAAGAACCTTTTCCAGTTCATGCCTCCGCATCACAGTATCTACTTCAAAAGCCCTGACACCGTAATGAATTGAAATTCTGTGCGAATACCTGTACCTTCTTTGGTATGTTTGCATTTTTTATGGGAGGCAGGAGATTGGCCAATTTTTATATCTCTGCTCTACATATACATGCCTAATCTTTTCAGGGAAACACCCAGGGAGGAGGACTGGATGGCCTTGAATCTATAGAGACTTAATGCGCTTGAAAATGGCTAGAGGCAGCGGAGGCTTAGATGCCTCTCAAAGACTCATGATCACACCAACTCTCGCATGTGCACACACATGGATGC
>CABFOQ010052402.1:21186-51186 GCA_900660455.1 Gephyroberyx darwinii
GTGATTTGGTCAGATGTGGATGAATAAACCCTCTTGGTGGTATGCAAACGAAATGGCAGGCAGAGGAGGCGGAATGACACGGGCTCATCTGTCAAAACCAGCTGCGTCCTCATTTCCAGAGTGACTCTATCTTATCAACCTTGGGATCCCCGAGGTAGCTGCCGGCTGGCTCCGGGGCGTTTGCGGTTCTCAAGGACGGAGGGCGATGATTGGAAGACGGGGTGGCAGAGGGGTCGCGCTAAGGTTAGGGAACGGAAAAAGGGAGCATGCGCTAGTGGCTAGCAATCACGGTGCACGGCCTCGGAGGCGGCGTTAAGAACATGAGCTTTTTCGAAGCTTGTTCCATGTATGAGGCGCCGGCCTTCAGTCAGCGATGCACTCTCATGTTTTTCAGATAATGGAATGACTCATTAAGTTAGATAACACAACCGCTCGTCAGGCACCTGAAACACAAAAAAGGTTTCAAGAAGAACGCACTGTGGAGCAAACTGTACTGGTAAAAACACAGCAAATAATTCAGGTCATTTATCGTCAAAAAAGTTATTTTTGAAGTTTAACTCTCAGATCCAATGTGTATCATTTTCATCAAAGAGAATATCTGGCAGACATCCGCACGTCTCTCTCCTACAGAGGGTAAACACTGCGCTCAGTTTACGCTTTACCGCCTTTTAAGACACAAATCGACGCAAAAAAAAGTACAAATGAATGCCTTTCTCAAAATACAATTTGTTCAGATAGGTGGTTGTTTGTCTTATGATGATTACCGACTGCAGCTCCTAGTTTACCCGCCATTTTATTTACCACTGCTGCTACACCCCAATCGACATCTATGGCCGTCCAGAAAGCCAGAAATGACAGATATTAAAGGAAAACTCTTTCAAATAATGTTTCTTTTTTCATCACAGTTATTATGCCTTCAGAGTAAAGAGGGAAGCCGTCTGCCCATCTTTCAGAATGGGGACTGGAGTACTTTTACCAACCACTCTGACATTATTAAATGATAGCTTTCTCTAAGTACTGCTTCTCTCCGTCGAATTTTACTGACATCATCACTTATAGTTCCATTTGGATCCATTCCCTCTGTACTTTCTGTCCCCTACTGTCGCGCGATAAGGAATAATTTTGCTTTCGGAAGATAAATGGGCTTTGGTTTAAAAAAAAAAAAAAAAGAAGTACATGGGGAGAGACAGCAGGAATCAGGGAGAAGACAGAGAACGAAAGGCAGTGGGTGGAGAGATAGAAGGAAAGTTGCAGCGTGGGAGTATTCTTGAGAGATACACTTATCGTTTCATAATTGTCGCCTCTTTTTTTAAATGTAGGAGTACATGATATGAAGAGTTCAGCTTGCTTTGAAGCTATGGCAGAGATGATCTTTCAAACATAAGGGCTGATTACACAGAACGTGCAAGGGGGAACAAACATGGCATCGATGTAGCCAGACCAAGACGCACAAGCAACCAAAAAAAAAAAAAAATGCTCCCTGTTTGATGTGCTCTGAAAGAAAGTGTGCCAGTCAAAGCGGCCCTGGAGCAAAAGCCATGAGATGAGGAGTGCGGTGGGCTTCTGGAGCAAGGCTTTTCAGAAACTAACTGGCAACCCTTCACATGGAGAAAAAAGAAAGAGCGAGTGGCTCGTTCTCCCCAGGAGCAGACGAAGCCTCTCTTTTCTCTTGATGTGTTTTGCTTTATCAGGTTTCGGCCCCCTATCATGTCTCTTGCTGGGATTAGTGTCATATTTTGACATTTTGTTTTCATGAGCTTAAGATATATATAATATGATATAATGTGATATTATTTGTTGTCCCAATGGCCTTCATGTCACCCACAGTAGTGCAACAAATCCCAGCAAACATTTTAACATTGAATGGGTGGTGATACAAGGGCCTGTATACAACATTGAAATCCTGTATAAATATAGCGCCAAAATGAAAGTGGAGACGACGTCATTTTGCGAATTGAGGACCTAAATATATTTACAGGGTTTCTGCAGGTCCTTAAAAATCGAAATTCAAGGCCTTAAAAATTGTCTGTTTTGTTGTAAAGTCTTAAGTATTTTTCAGAGGTCTTAAAAATTTGACCGGTGATGTCAACTAAGTTACTTTAGTATGGTGCTTTTGATGCAAAATGTATAGTGATATATGTCACTTCAATGGTTGAAGGAACAGATTTGTTTTTTGGCAGTAGAGCGGAACCACACTTGCAACTTTCCTGCCCCGATCAGAGTTTGAAGCTTTGGAATCGCATATGTAAAAAGCACAAAACGACTGTCAAATACTGTCAAATACTACTGTTTGGGTTTTTTGCATTCATTTTTGTCTTAAAAAGTCTTACATTTAACTTGCTGAAACCTGCAGAAACCTTGATTTATGATATCAGTTCAAAATAGTTTCAAAAGCTGTTTTAATATGATCATAATGTGAAAATCTTGTGCTCGCTTGGGTTGACGTTGGATTCAAATGCTTTCACGGATACCACATCCACAGTATTTCAGTCTGGCCACTCTATATACACACGTGTCCATATACACAGATTATTCTTGTAAACACTAACATTGTTGCAATATTAATAGCTTTAAATTATACAAGAAGATGCTGGTAGCATTATTATTTGCCCCATTGGAATTTGTTCGATCCTCGCTGTCTATTTTCTGTGTTTGACAAATGCAAATACACTGTTTAGGAAGTCAAGTCTCTTTTTCTTTTTCATCCAAAGGGCTGAACCCATTCTGACCAGGATGAAGGAGGATCACACGCGCATCATTCTGCCCGCCATAGACAACATCAAGTACAACACATTTGAGGTGCAGCAGTACGCCAACGCCGCCCATGGCTACAACTGGGGTCTGTGGTGCATGTATATCATCCCTCCGCAGGAGTGGCTGGACAAGGGCGATGAGACAGCCCCTATCAGGTGAGGGCCTCGGCTGCAGAACGGCGTCCATTATAGATGAGGATGTTTGATGAAATATGGATAGCCCCGGGTTATGACTTATTCATGTGTGGAGCCATCAAACTAAGGGGCTCTATGGTCTTATGTACCACCCAAACACACAAGTCCAGCCTCCAATGGAGAGCGGTCTAACTACCATGATGAATATCTTCATTATGATGCAGGAGCACGTGAAGCCACATCGCTAGCATGGCATGATGTATATAAGAAGTACATTGCTTTACACTACTGCTCCTGATTGGCTGACGGACTGCACTGGCTTGCATCATGTTTCTGTATCATCTTAGAATTGACTATGCTCAGGGGGAAAGGTTGACTACGTCCCCAGGTAAAACCCTTTTGGATTTGAACATCTTCAGGAATAGTGTTGGAGTATTATATTGCACTGCAGTAGTCCTATATTCCAGTCGACGTCTTTTTGGCTCAGGCAATGCTGTGGCAACATTAACTACAGAAGCCACTGGTAGGATTGCATTTAGGTTATCGTTGAGGTTACTGTTGAACTGAATGTTAATTTATTAAAGTTGAAAATAGAACAAATAATTCATGTTTTTCCATTACCAGCCCATTATATTAAAATGATCAAAATTGCTCAGTTGTTTACGTTGTCACAATGTTGTGGTGACATAGCTGGGTTGCGAATTGGAATTTGTCAGCCTTCCCATGACAATAAGTAAATTTTATCATTCATCAGAGACAACTGTCAAAACTTTGGCAGCTTGGCTGAGCCAACATTAGCATCTGGGACAACAAGGCAATAATGGGAAGAAAGCAAAATAGCTCGACTTGATTGGCATTTGAGGAGACGCCACAATTCACTGAAAACTAAAAGGCACGTACTGCAAAGACATATCTTTGTCATTTTCATTCTGCGCATGCATATGTTTTTGACATCGCTGTCAGTTCATATTGGTGTGGGATATGTGTTACATACAATAGATATGAACAAACCATCCAAAGAAATTCAAATATGAGCAGCAATTCACAATTGAGGATGAAGGGCTGTGGCGTAAATGCAGCCGATGTGTCCGTGCCTATTGAAGTATCCTTGAGCAAAACACTGAACCTCCCTGTCAGGTCCAGGGTTAATGCTCCTGGCTGCCCCTGAGCTTTGATCCCTCTGATGAAATGCATAAATGCATGTGTGTCTCAGAGGGATATGCGAGGAAACAAATTACACTGTATGAAATGTGGTGATTGAAGTGTTCACGCACGCAGTGAGGCAGCATTGAGCTGCCGGGGCTGAGAATAGTATTTAAAACATAGTTGCTAAAAGAAATCCTTCAAATAATTAGTTGCTATGCTGATTTCCACAGAAGTAACTTAATTGTTTGTGTTAGCGTCAGAGCTGGTACAATTCAATGGAGGAGCCAGGCATGCAAGGTCGAGCCAGCATGAACCAGCTCAGCTATTGTTTTTTTTTTTGCTTTTCCATATTCATGGTACTGCTGGGTTGTAAATGTTGCTGTGGGCTTGTTGCAAAATTAAAGCCGAAGCAATGTAGCAACATCATAACCGAAGGTTTCCGTGATAAAATGCTATGTAACCATTTTGGGGGGGAAAATGTAGCTACCTGAAATTCATCAGTCACCATTTAAAAAACATGAATCAGTGAATGAATCAATCAAAATGAACCCTACTGGGGGTGGCCATTATTTGAGTCCTGCAGGTTTTAGCTCCAGCTCTACTCAGGCACACCTGAACAATTAGAGGCTTCATGTTTTCATGATAACCTTAATTGCTTCAGGTGTGCCTGAGTAGAGCTGGAGTTAAAACCTGCAGGACAAGAGGGTACTTGAGGACTGGGTTGGGAACCACTGTTCTAAAGCAATAACCTTATAAAACCCTTATCTAAACCTCAAATGTTTATGATGATATCCCACATAAATAACACAACTACAATAACACAAATAATATTACATACTTTCATTGTTTATTTAATAAACCTGGTTTGACAAAAAAAACAAAAAACATTTGTTGACCCCTAGACCCACTGATTCAAGAGGAGGTTCACTTATTTTTGCACCTGCACCAATTCCCTTTAAACTATTTTCATTTTACTACATGCACAATTTCCTCCAAAAAACATAAATCCTTTATTTCAGTTAAGAAAATGACTTGATTAAATAAGGTTTGGTAAAAACTAGATAAAAAAAGATGTTATTGATCCCTGTAGGGAAACTCGCTTTTCCCCTCTGCACCTCCACAGGCAGGTCAGAGGTCAGGGTCAGCTCCCCGAACACCCCTCAAAGGCACTTCAGCAGGGCAGACGCTTGCTGAGACAGGGCTTTGGTTAAAGGACAGTCTTTCTGACCACCACCCTGCCTCAAGCAAACTCTGCAAATATACCAGGCTGCTGCTACTAGATGCTCCCTGTGTTCTGCCCACTGGTATAATGTGCAAATGCACGTGTTTTCTCACTGGGATGTGCAAACGACCAAATTCCTAACACTGTATGCAGTACGGCGATGAATGTCCTCTAAAATGCAGTTAGATGGCATTCAACCAATAAGAGCAGTAATATACTAGCAAAGCAGAATTATTTGACATGAATAATACAGATATTTGCTCTCCCACCACAGGCCTTTCATAATAATAATAATAATAATAAACTTGATTTGTATAGCACTTTATTTAAGACAGAGTTGGCAAAGTGCTTTAACAATCAAATAAAAGCAAACATCATGCATAAATAGTTCAAAACAAGAGGGCTCTGCAAGACAAAAGAATAGAGGGTATAAACAATCGTAAAAAATAATAGGATGAAAGACATCACATCAAAGCAAGCGTATAAAAATAAGTCTAAAGAAGTGATTTAACAGATGATGCTCATTCTGCTAGCGTAAGATCCTCAGGCACGTCATTCCAAGGCCAAAAGCCTGGCTACCTTTAGTATTGAGGTCAGACTTCAGAAAGGATCCGAGGCTGCCCACTGGTTCATTGGTGAATTACAAGCTACAAGGTAAAGCAATAATAGTAACACTCGATTTGTCTGATAACAACTAATAACGAGACTAGCGAGACAGTTGAAAGAAGATGCTCTGGCATCAAATTGGATATTTTACAGTATCAAAGTACCACAGGAATCATGTTTTCTTGAGTATTAGTGCCTCCACTTGAGATGGGAGAAAGACAAGAGAAGAGGCTCAGACATTGCGAGGCCGGCCGGCGTTTCCCAATTGACACTTTGCTACAAGTGGACAGAGCGCCTCGAGGGCCAGCCAAATGTATCAGCTTTGTGGATTTCTATTGGAAATCATTCCCCCACTTGTTTCCTCAAGCTTTCTGCCCATCAACAACAGAAGCTTTGTGGCCATTCAGAGCTCAGACTCAAAGCCTTTTTTTGGCTGTTTGGACACATTCAGTACAACTGCCTTATTCTGAGAGTATGAGTTGAATGTGGAGGATTGTAACGATTTTAGAGATTTAACAAAAAAAAGTATAGCAAGTATAGCGAATATTAACTCTGCAGAACAGTGGGTGGCGGGGATGGTGATCAAGTGGTTCCCCGGCGTCGGCCATCAGACCTCTGGAGCTCGTTCAGAAAGCTGCAGCTCGTCTGGTGTTCGACCGCCCCAAGTTCTCCCACACAACTACCCTTCTCCGTTCTCTACACTGGCTCCCTGTAGCAGCTCATCCAGTTCAAGACCCTGGTGCTAGCCTACAGGGCAGTGAATGGAACAGCTCCTTCCTACCTCCAGGCTATGGTCAAGCCTTAAGTCACAGCTCTTCTCTGTCCTGGCCCCACAGTGGTGGAATGAACTCCCCTCTGATGTCAGGACAGCAGAGTCGCTGCCCATCTTTAGCCGCAGGCTGAAAACAAGAAACACTATCCTGACCCTTCCTCTTAGCTCTTGCTTATTTGTCTTCACTTATTTGTCTTAGCACTTACTTATATACTTATATGCTTCACTTATTTGCCTTAGCTCTTGTTTATTTGCTTCACTTACTTGTCTTATTTGTTTAAATAAAAAGTAGGTAGCTAACTTATTGCACTTTTAATGTAGCACTGGTTATGCTGTAGTCTGGTGACTAGTCGTTCTTTTGCCTACCTACGTTGAATGCACTTATTTTAAGTCGCTTTGGATAAAAGTGTCTGCTAAATGCCTGTAATGTAATCTAAAGTGGTTTTGATGAGGGGATAGAAAGTTACCTGTGGACATAACTCAAATCCTGACAAACTCATCTGGAGGCTATTGATTCCTATACTCTGGTTGGGTAAGAGGAAATGTGCATTTCATAATACTGTATAAAGTCCTCAGATTAGCTTAAAGGTCAGAGAAGCAGCTTGTGACCAGAAGGTTGCCAGTTTGAATCGGCAAGGAAAAGCTGGGCAGAGTACGTAAACAAGCAACGCTCTCCCTTCCCACAACATCAATGCATCCTTGAGCAAGGAACTAAAATAGTGGCTGAGAGTAGTTTCCAAGACTACAGATGCTACCACAAATCAACCACCTGTAATAAAAATAAGCACCCTGACCTTGCATAAAAAACTATCTCAGAACAAAATTAATGTAATTTTCTAATGTAATTAAGAAGTTTTGATGGCCATCAACCACCTACCTCAACCATCTGGGAAAGGAGTTACATCAAAATAAAACCATATATAATTTATAAAAAATAAAAAAAAATTGCAGATGTTCAATTTCATTCATACCTTTCAGAATTAATCAGCCAACATCCAATCAAATGAGTAAATGTGTTATAATTATAGATCAGACACAGTTCAGCTCATCATTGGTGGCTTTAATGACTAAATCATTTCAAATATATATCTGGCATTGTCTGTTTATTGTGTGCTTGTTAATGCTAGAAGTGACTAAATACCTTAATGCAGTAACTTCTTCTATTTGCTGCATTGCCCTCTCATACCTCACATGAAACTAAAGGAATCTCACCTGTTTAAATTAGAGGTCACGGATAAGCCAGAACCAATAATTAGTTTCTGGTGAGCAAACAAAGGCAGGCTTACTGAGAAAAGGTCACTGCCAACAGCAACATCTTCATTTGACAGAGGAGTAGCTGACCTGAAATCGAAGCTGAAATCTCTCCGAATTGACGACGTGCATATCGGCGCATGCATGTGCATGTTTGCGAGGCTTTCTGCACATACTGCAAGCAACAGATCTAGGGAGGTGGGGGGGGGGGTGACGGTCGGATGTGCCCTGCAGGCTGGCCATCTGTAAACTAAAAATAAACTAAACCTAATGACATTAAACACGTAAAAAAACAAACAACATAAGCAAAGATGTGATGTTGTCAACAGTGTCATGAAATAGGACTCGGCCCCTCTTTGATTTTCTGCATTTTTGCAGAAACAGCTGGCTCTAATTATCCCTTTAATTGGCTTCAGTTAACGACAGGGGGATGAGTTTTTCATGCCTCAGTGTAGCAAGTTTGATCGCCATACACACCCAACAAATGGGAGAAACATGAAACTTTGGAGTGATATCTGGCAAAATATCTGATTAAATTCAATGTGAAAAATGTGCAAAAATGCAGAAAATACCTTGGAACACTTTTGCACAGCATTGTATGTTGAAATGAAAAAAAGACAAATGTATGTGTGTGTGTGTGTGTGTTTTTAACAAGTGTGTGTGATGAAAGTATTGAAGTGACACCAGGGAAGTCTGCAGGAGCGCAGAGTAATTGACCATCAAGAGGAGTTCAAAAACCCCTTAATCAGGGAAGCAAAGGAAGGGACAAATGAGCGGCTGGTATGGTGGGAATTACAAGGAATTAGATTGTAACCTGCACTAAACAAATTGATCCTGAGTCTGGACTTAAACACAGAGAGAGCGTCTGACTCCCTTGCCAGGGAGCATATTCCAGAGGGAGGATACAAAATCAATGCATAACAAGAAAGCCATCTGGTGCAGCCACAACCCGTTCCGCATTTAGGTTAAAGGGCTTTCTAAATCTATAGCATTATATAAGGCAGCTAGCATGGAGACGTGCATTGCGATGAATTGACGAGGAACAATTTTGTTTTGAACAATTAGCTAATCATCAGCCAAGACTACACATTTTCAACGTCATTCTTAGCCGTGATTCTCTTGTTTTATCCACTCAGAGAGGAGAATTTTGCAATCAAGCCATGCTGGACCTGAACCCTGTCATTTATTTTGGCAACATAATTGATAAGGGATAAGGGGATAATAAAAACAGGCTGTGGTGTGAATATGAGAGAGAGAAAGAGAGAGAGACTGCAACTACAAGCACTGATGCAGTGACCTCCAGTAGGTGATCATCATATGGCAAAAAATCATTCATTTATCCTTGTTTATTTAAAATATTCTACCTTCATATAGCTTAAATCAGTTTGATAATACTTAGTATGAATTTAAGATCATTAAGATTTCTGCCTAAAAACCCTAAAAAGGTGGGTAAACCCTATTCCCCAAATAAAAAAACATGGCCCGTCTGAGTTATGGTGGGTGTATCATCCACTACATCCCTGCATACAAGTATGATTTACTGTGGCAATTTTCAAAGTAAGACTAAACTCAAAATGATGATGGGCCAGAGCCGGGCTCCACAGTGTTCTATATCAGGTCTAAACATAAAAGCACCTTTCTCTCTGGCTCACACACTGCGTGGCACAGTGCACTCTTTTAATAGAGAGTCAATGAATCATAATGCAGCTCCCACTTTACAGTACTTCTTACTCTAATGTCTCTCAAACTGAAGTGGCAATATATGGAGAACTTACCCCGGGCGTAATTCCAGAAAGGAGAAAACAGCCACTCACTGGTCATACTGAAAAGAACATTTTAACTCAGCTCAGTGTTCTCTATGAACATAATACTTTTTATGGATCCACGGCACTTAAGACCTGATAGATAAAACCACCAAAAAGCAGCCCAAGGGGACAGCAGCTGGAGAGGGAGCAGAGGTGGAAAGTAACTGTACACTATTAACTGAACTCGGGTAGCTTTGGTAAGCCTTTACTATTACCACTGTACTACCACTGATGGACACACAAAAACACACACACACATGCAGAGTGTACACGGCGTGATGACTTGAATTGAAATGTAGCTTTTAAATGCGCAATTTTGGATTAAACTGCAAATCAACGCCCTCCCCATCCTGAGGACACCAAAAGCAGCCTTTCTGGTCTGTAAACCATTAGTGAACAGGTACAAGGATGCTCACCTTTGACATCAGGGGACAAACAAAGGCTATTCAAATCCACTTTAACAACATACTGTTTGCATGGTTTTGGTTGGATAGCAGAACCAAAAATGCATCATGTTCAACAAAGTCATTTATTTTTTACATTGTAGGCATTTATTCATTGTAGGAGTGATTAACAATGGATAAAATGGTAGAAAAAGTCAAAATTCCTAGATTGATAACATTACAAGCAACCAAGGATAAAGGAAAGGATACTATATTATGCTTACTGTAATTTGCTATGGAAACACTGCAGCCAGTGGCCTTATGTGTTTTCTGCAAAACTTCCAAAATTGTATCAGATCAAATAAATAGTGTTTCTGCCTGTAGTCTCACCTGAGGTGCCTGCTATCTTCTTTGGATTATTTGTTTTCAGTGTCTGAAGCCTGGTGTTTTTTTTTAGTTAAGGATTATGAACAGCATTCTCTGTGGGTGTATAGAAGTTTTGTGGCGAATGGCAGGGGAATGAATATATTCAAAAGCTCCTGTCTTTCTCTCTGCTCATCCAGAACACCAGCTATGATTGGCTGCTCTTTTGTGGTTGATCGTCAATACTTCGGAGAGATCGGTCTGCTGGATCCGGGCATGGAGGTCTACGGAGGCGAGAACATCGAGCTTGGCATGCGGGTGAGGACCACAATGACTAGTACCCAGGCTGGAATTCAAATGCGTTCTGAGGATACTTTGATATAAATTTAA
The DNA here is from genome assembly GCA_900660455.1 of Gephyroberyx darwinii. Classification (NCBI taxonomy): domain Eukaryota; kingdom Metazoa; phylum Chordata; class Actinopteri; order Trachichthyiformes; family Trachichthyidae; genus Gephyroberyx; species Gephyroberyx darwinii. The sequence continues at coordinate 32,013 of CABFOQ010052402.1, forward strand.
AATATAGACACTTCTTTTTAAACCAAATTTAAAGGCACCATGTTGAAAAGAAGAAAAAAAAGAAAATTGCTGGGAGAATTGCTGCAAGCAGAATTGAGTTTTTTTTTTTTTTTTTTAGCTTTTTTAATGAGTTTTTCTAAAGCTGGAGGGTTTGTGTGCAGCTGTACACCAGGAAGGCCAGTGTAATGGAACACATAAGCCATAATTACAGATCCAATATTTGGGAGGGTAATATTCAGATGAACAGTCCTGGTGGGAATGATTTGTGAAATCTATATTCCGACTTTGGAAAAGCTTATGATGACGTTTCCTGTGTTTCCTAGCCTGAGGGTTACAGCTTAAGATACAAAACCCAGGGGCGTCAACAGAAGCCCATGATTAAACTTTGCAAAGTTAGAATTTCTTAGATGGAAGTGGAGAAGAAAAAAAAAATCCCCTTAATACAAATCTTCAGCCAACCCAAAGGCTATAAAGCCTGTATACGGCAAATGTAAATCTCCTTTGCTGCTGCTTTGAGTTGAATTTAACGCTTCATGTGAGCGAAGGGCTTGGTGAAGAATTGGTGAGCGTTTAAATTCAGAAAATGTTTCTCTCCAGCCGAGTGGAACCACTTTGAATCTAAACTCATTCCTTGGAATGAGAAATGCTTGAAAGATCCCACTTCTTCGTTTAACGGCGTCCTCACATCCATTTCGAAAATCTCGAGATGGCTTGAATGGGCGCCTCAGAAGTGTCAGCCACCTTTTGAAAAAGCCCTTGAGTGGCGGCGGGAGAATAGATCTCAGTTTACAGATTGCCGCGGTGCTTTATTGAAGCCAGAGACGGCTCTAGTAGTTGATGACCATTTCAGAGCCTCTCATAATCCCAAATAGACCGGAGGTTGACAATAACGACACCATCATCTCACCTCTTGTCTTCGTCCAATGCTGTCATCACCATAGAGCCATCGTCATGTCATGTATTATGTACCAGCTCCCAATGGCCTCCATCAAGGTTACATAGAAGTTTCCTATTCAGTAGACCTGCTTATATGTACCTAACAAAGCATGCGGCTGAGTTAGAGGTGATTCATTCGAGGGGATTAATTCAGCTACAACTACGAAATAAAGTTAGAACGACTCTATTGAACTGTGAGATATAGGAGAATAGTGAACTCTCCTTTTGCTCAGTCGCACCGTTTTCCCATTGATTCTTGCCCTGTCTGTCTTTTCCACAATGGCATATTTACCTTTTACCGTGAAGTAGCACGTAGCCCGGTGAATGTGCCCCTTTATGCCTGCGAACACAATGCCATCAAATGCAATTACCTTTTCTCCTGTTCGCCGTGTGCATGTGGAAATGAAACACATGCCACAGAAGCTGCACGAGCTTGAATAGGCCCCCGCAGTCCACGGCCAGCTTCAACCGTTCATATTGTACAGACGCTAATGGAATGGAGATGGGCTTCTGGCTGACGGAGGGCAATTACTCCTCTAAAGCTACCGCAGCGCAGGCGGCTCATTGTGCCGGCTGAGGAGTTGCCATTTAGGATCGGCTTGATTGACAGGAACATGTTCAACAATTAGGCAGGGCGGCTCTCAATAGTGGAGCCTGCCCAGGACCATCTCACTGCAGGGTGCTGATGAAAGGCGCGGTTCACCCAGAAACATTACAGCGTATTTATAATTTACCGGTGAGTTGTGCCTTCTGTAGCACACTTGGAGTATAAAAAGGCTTCTTGGATCCAAGGCATTGACCTCTTTGTAAGCAGAAAGGAGTCCAGGATGCGCTGTGGTGATTGTTGTTGTTGTTGTTTTTTTGAGTAAACATGGAAGAGAATAAAATAAAGCCGAGGGAAAGGGAAACTAGATCAGAGACCTCACTGGAGGTTTCCGTTTCTCCATGTGTGAAATAATTTACAGGACGTGGCCTAAGTGAAATGCAACGAGTAGAGACGCAAAGCAAGACTGAACTGCAGAGGCACATAGATATGTAAAAAGACCTTCCCAGCATGCTTCAGTGTACTTCAGCCGTGGTCATACTGTTGTTTGACACATGTATTCTGTCAAGTTCACATCTTTTTTCTAATTTTAAATCATGTTCATGCCCTACATATCCGGAAATGAAAATTCTGCCAACAGGAAAAAAGGGATGGATAGGGATAGAAATGATGAATTCTGCCAGAAGTGTCAATACAAGTTTATCTTGTAATGCATCTCCCACCCCTCCTCCTCCTTGTTGCTGAGTCTCTGCTGATATAGCATCTCAGGAGACCAGAACACTGCCTGCCAGTTCCTTTGGGCATAGGTATTATACTGTGGTAACTCCTTAAATATACTTCCTACATAAAATCTATCAAAGGGCAACTCCAGGGGCCAAATGTGTGAAACTCTGTGTATATTTAGGTGTAGAAATCTGTGTACGCACAAAACAGGAAACATGCATACGCAGTCTTTTCGTCAAATGTATAAAACCCCACGTACGTCTGTTCCCTCGTGTTTTTTCCTCATACATCTCAATCATCCTTAAATTGTGCGCCCGTGCACGAGCCTCCTGACCACGCCCACAATTTACTATAAATGGCTTCCAACACACCCCCAATTGCCTGGTTTGCATATATAGGGCCAGCATTTAGTTTAGTTTTGAGGAGAAACAGCGGAAACATTTATGAAGAAGAAGCGCAATTCTACAGACTGTGAACTTGAAATAATGGTTGATCAAATTGACAGAAGAAAACGCGTATTATTTGGTGGCCTAAGCTCTGGCATTACCAACAAAATGAAACAAGTTGAATGGCAGAAAGTAACCGAAGCAGTGAACGCTGTTAGTTCTGAGCCACGGACCCTGGAGGAGATGAAAAAAAGTGGTCTGATTTCAAGCGTGAGGCCAAGAAGTGCATTACTGCACACAGCGTTAGTGTGCGCATGTATTTATTTGTTTATTTATATAAAGATCATGTATTTATTTGTTTATTTATATCAGAATCAGAATAAACAGGTTTATTGCCAAATATGTTTTTACATACAAGGAATTTGTTTTGGTGTTTGGTGCATAACAATAAACAATAACAATAAACATAGCAAGAGAAAAGGAAGGTAAGATGGGAGAGAGAGCATGATGCAGTCGAATTTGAATCTGTGTCCTGGTGAGCATATGGTATGCACTGGGGTTCGACCGTTATGGATTTTGCAGGCCAATACTGATGTCGATATATTTGTATGAAAGTTGCCAATATTTGCCGATAATTTGTTATTTCCATTTTAAAGCCAAAAAAATACAAGAATGCAGTGATTTCCCCAGAATTGTATTCTCGTCAGGGTGGAAAAGCCTCTGAATCAGCATTTAGACCGTCATGGGACACCAAAACTCTCCATTGCAACCCAAACTAATTCTTATAGGGCTAGCAGCTCCTTAAGGCAGGGTAACCCACCCCACGTATTCAATGGTAGGTGAAACTCTGGGATACTCTTTCGATGAAGAATGAACCAAACATTTATTTTTTTTAAGTCCCATCTCCATAACCACCTGGGCTGAGCCTCAAGGCATCTGGTCATAATCTCTCTGTAGTGAAGCAAATGGAGCTAATTAAAGTCAAACCACCAACTACCAGACTGGAGAGAGACATAATTACACTTGGTCCCCTCAGCATCCCAAGCAGAGGTATTACAGTTTGATTTCTAAAATTTAATCTTTCATTTCCTTTTCAGTTTAGCTTCAGTTATATTTCACACAGCATTTAATAATATAATTTTATTTTTCATAAATGTTTTGTATTAGTTTTATTTTTTCTTCATTTTACTTGAAGTAAGTTGAGGTATTTTTATAGTTTGTGGTTGTAAACATTCTCTCTTCTCGATGAAAAAACAGAACTCTGAACTCAAGTGGAGATAGTTACTAATATTTCTGGCGATACAATAACGGGAGCTTCTGTCGGTCAGATGCAGTAAGATGTTGCTCCTGGTTTATTCTAAAAGCACCTGTCTCACTCATACAAATGTGAAACCTGTACACTTTAATACACACAATTAACCGCTCAAGCCATCTGGATCTGTATGTAGGCTCATGTTAGGAAGGAACGGGAGCCGTCAAATTCCAGATGGCTTGCTTTGTCAAAGCTATTATTTATCACCATACATTGTTTTGTAATTGTACGTTCGATTAAGGAGATGGTGAGGTATATGACTTTACTATATTACAAATGTGTTTATGGACTCTTATATTTATTGTTGTGCTTTTGAACCAGGGACTGGTTGTGTATTACAGCTAAACATGAGCAATATTTTAAGACCGTTTGTTGAAGTAAAACCTGTATTTTTAGAAAAGAAAGTTTCCCAAAAAGTCATACTCCCTCAAGAACATACATACTGCATGACTCTGCAACTCGAAGCTCCTTCCTGCAACTTCCTCCTTCCTTCCTTCCTCCTGCTAATCAAGGACTCAAAGCGATATTTAAAAAGGAAGTGATTACTGTGGAACTAATTACGAAGTGTCATGTGTAGTCTATGATCTTTGGAGTGTGATGTTATTGTGCTTTGTTTGGTATGTCAGCTTACGCTTTCTGGTGCTATCCTCTGGGGTCAAATATACATGAATTCTTTATTTTGATCATGCATTTTTCTATTTCCTAAATCAAATCAAAAATCTAAATCAAATTAAGATTGGAATTGGAATTGCATCTTTAACATTTCAAAGTGTACAACCAATCAGAGCAGACCCAGCCTCTGCAGTGTTTTCTTTTGGACTACCCACAGCAAAAAACAGTCACCTTGGAAAGGGCAGGAGTGTCATTACGAGCCGGCATTAAGCCCTGGCCATCTGTGGTCACCAGCCATTCTGGCAGCTGCAAAATCACCGCCATGCCCAATGTCCATCAAGCAGCAAATGACGGGGGGCACTGACCATATGTGAGCCCTTTCCAGCAAACTGAGCCATTCCAAAGATGGGAACCAATCTCAGGCCGCCGAGAATTCTGCCATTGCCATTTATCAAATCGCAAAGACAAATGTGGAGAATTATTGGATAACTGCCACCATGAGGAATGCTGTGAGAGATCATTCTAGCAGAAAGCCCGATCTCTTACATACAGTCCATTATCGACTTCTTGATATGCAACTCTCATGTGAATTTCACAGTCTCATCCCCGGTACGTGGCTGATTAATCCTCAGAATACAGTTCTTGATCGGGGCTACAGCATAGGAGGAGCCATCTGCTTCTCATCAATACTGTACATCCTGTGTAAAGGTAACAATAGGGGAGCGCCTTGGCTATTGATCAAGCATTTGTCTTTTTCAATGCCTGCATTATTTAGTGGCTGAATCAATCCGCCGGGGCTTAATGGACTGAGAGTTACTCACTTTGTAGTTCATTACTGTATGTTTCAGCCTGTTCCCGAGAGGGGAGACGAGAGTGAGAACCAATGCAACTATGACAAATGAATGTCCTCAATGAAAGGGTCAGGTATTGTTTCAATATGACTGCTGCAGCTGATGTGCAGTTTTGCAGACATACAACGTCGTCCTTGAGCAGCTCTACATATGTTTTGTGTTAGCGTGCCACTTACCGTTGCTGTTTGCATTCAATCTGGCGACATTATTAAAAGCACGCTCGTGATTTGCAGTGTGCGGTACGTAGATAATCCCACCAAAGTTCCACTGCCTTGTTATTGTAGGTTGCGCTGATCCAGGCTATATCAGTACTTTATGGGGCGACAGATTGTGTGTTTGGAAAGCATACAGTAACTCTCCCCTATAACAACGGCGTGCAGCATTATTCTTCAGCCTGAAATAGCTTTTGAAGAATGACATGACTTCCTGAGCATCAACATACCTCGGAGAGTAGCTGCTTTGCTGTTCAGGGCAAGAGGGACAAGTAATTAGAGAGGCCTTGTCAGTGCACTTATTATCCATGTGAATCATAAACTTCATTAAAGACCTCTTTCAAGTGTGACTGCATGTACCTCCACTTATCTTTAAGCACATAGTGACAAGATCATTTGAGGCGGATTGTGCATTTCACATCCCTGTTATTCAGAACTTTATTCAGATTTAAAATGGTGACGCATCAAAGCCCTCTCTCTCTGGAGAATACCAAGACCAGCGAGTACAGTAAACTTTGACAAGCACAGATTGGCTCATCCCACACATGTACTAGTTAATCTGTTCACGTAATTGCCTCTGCTGGATGTCTCAGACATATTTGGCGGAAAAAAATGATCTGACAAGGCCGAAACATTTGAGGAGTAGTGAGACGGACTGATTTCAGCCACACTGCCGAGCCAGCGGACATATCAAAGGCAAAGGCGGTGGCTGGATAGAATTAGCTTTTGACAGATGGCAGAGTTAAAAGGGCGCTCTCCATTTTTTGGATGTATGAGAGAGAGAGACCGACAAAGAAGGCGTGAAAAGGAGATATGGGCCCTAGGGAGGGGCTAATATCCAGCCTCTCAATGGAGGAGGGAGCCTTCAGTTCAACGCTTTGAAACATCGATCATCATAGGAGATGAAGGGAGGCATGGAAAACGAGATATCCACCAAGAGGAAATAAACAAAGATTGGTGAGTGAGCTAGCGCCTCGGCTATCGCTAAAATATAAACAGTTACCTCTTGCTGCCACTTGGGGCCGCCAATGACTACATTACATAAAGCTATGCCAGAGACCTGCCGATAATGTTGCAATTCCTTGCTTAGTGATAGAGGGCGATGCAACACATACATGACTTAATGCCCCTTTAACTATTCAATTGCTAATGTGCAATAAAGGCTTTAAACTTATCCACCAATTGAAAGAAAAATGGCACCTAAAGTACTCTTAGAAAATAATTGCTGGCATGAGAGTAAAACAAAATTGGTATTTAAGTTAGGAGTTATCTTAAGACTCAAAACAGTTACATTTTTGATAAAACTGTCTGTGTTTTTGAAACGCTTGCTGATGATTTTCCAGGTATTAAAATGGATATGTAGTGTTCAAATCCTAATGCTACCTCTGTAGCTCCCTGTTGGTATTCTCGTCGCTCACACAACAGCTTAGGAGACTGACTTACTAATTCTAAGTGTTAACTGTGCAATAGTCACAGTTGGACCAGACAGAAAAAGACGCTGGCAGAATTGGAAATGAGAGTCGATGTGAATGCGCAGACAATGCATAGATAGTAACACCTAGGTTGATGCTAAAGCAAAGATAGTGGTCATCTCCGTGCCTATTATATCATGCTTGTCTGTATTAATAACAATTTTCAGAAAATGTTGTCACCAAAAATTAAAGGACACTGACTTGATGGTTTGCTCTATAAACTACAAAAAAAAAAACAGAGAAGAGAAGATATGCACATTCAGCCTGGATATTCTGTGCTCCTAATCAGCGTTTCCTGGCATTTCTTTGAAACGGGCGAGTCTTTTTGGGATATTACATTGCAAAGAGGCGTCCCTTGGGTATAGAGATTCCAGAGGGGTGAGCATTTCAATTAAAAACAGGGAAGTGTAAAATTCCCCAGACACAACTGAGCGCACACAACTCATTATCTCAAGTGGCTAGAACAAGCCTGTGGATGGCTTTCTTCCCAGTTTATTGTGAAAATGTATTGTGCGATTCTGTGCTTATGTAAGTCCTGTGACATTGATCACATGGATCCACCAGGATTTATTCAGAATAAGATAAGGTCTTCCATTTCCTCTGTAATCCACCGGTATGTATTGATTGTTTCACGGTGATATTATGCAGCTTGGCTGACAGTAACACTGTCAGCGATAGGAGTAGGGTTACGTTTATACATAGTGTTCTCCCTGTGTGTGCACAGGGTGTGTGATTAAAAAGTGTAATTAAACTGTCCTCCAAATCGTGTGTAGCTGCTGTCATGGATGGACTTGTAATTCTGGTTTTGGTGAGGTTTTTACTTGAACTTCAGGTTTGCTTGGTCTTTAATTGGAAAATATTTCTAAAATATGCATGACAACATTTAAGAAATGCTGGTGGTCCACTAGAAATTAAGACTTTTTTTTTTTTGGTTTGGCCAAAAGGAGAAGGAGTTTTGTGATAGTTGTCCTGAGTGGTGAGGCATCATTTTAGCTGGAAATATGTCTTCAACTGAGTCAGTAATAGTGTTGGGGAAGGTACTCTGAAACTAATTTACAGTTAACTACCTCACAATGACAAAAGTTTAACTTCTTTAAAAATGATATATTTTCTTTAAAAAAAAAAAATAGTTCCACTAAATCTACAAAAACAAATACACTGGACTGCAGAGTGGTTGGTTTGACTTTGGCTTCGAATGAGCAACCGGAAAAGAATGAAAATGCTTGCTGGAGAACTGTATCTCCCATAGCTAGATCAACAGGATCAACATTAGCATTGATTTCTTATATGTGAAGACCATGACTCCAAAATGTCAATTATCTGACTTGTGTGATGGTTCATGGCAAGAAACCATTAGCTCAGGCATTGATTTTCAGAGCAGTATGGCTAAAGTCATACATGTGTGGATGAATACAAGCTCAAACATGCACATGGGGGAACGTGACCATGTGCATTGGGAACCTTTTAAAAACAAGTGCAAATCTGCACAGCAGTGTGCGGATTTGATGTGTAATCAATGTTGTTATTCTCCCTCTCACACACATGCAAGCACACACACGTGATACGGTAATGTTGGCATAAGACGCAGTAACATACTTCACTTACCATCAGTGAACTAAGCCAGTCTGTTGGCAATCTCTCATCTTGTAAAATGAAGTTTGTGCACTGACTACTAGCTAAATAATATCTTCAGGCGGACTAATCCTACTCAAATATATTCATCTTAGAGCAGCAATAACAACTCAAATTCATAACAACGTAGCAAGATTGCATTACCTAGCAAACATCTTCATCTGCCATTCTATAGACGGTGCTATCCATAATAACAACCATCCATGATGGTAGCCATAGAGCCAGCAAGCGCAGGATGCAGCATGATTGTTATCCGTGACGCTAGTCCTGGTGCCGACATTGCAAGATAGTGTTCCACAATGGTAGCTATAGAGCCAGAGTAGCATGTTAGCGATGTGTTGCCTCTAGACATCAGCCAGTAACAATTAGAGCTTGGGTATTTCATGTCATGTGCTCATGAAATAATATATTGTATATGACAGTGACTCTCAAGAGGACCCCAATATGCTTTAAAGCAGGGGTCTCAAACCATGTGCCACAAAGGCCTGAGGGTATGCAGGTTTCCTTTCCGACCAAAGATTACAAGCAGGTGATTTCACTTATCCCACTGTCACTGTTTATCTAGCAACCCAGGGGCTGAAGCCATGATAGGGTGTTAGACAAAAATGAGAAATATTTTCAAATTGAAGCACCCTAAGTGGCTGCACAAAAAAGGTGGAGGACTCTCACAGGGTGCTTTATTGAGAGGTTCGAGAGGTTTCCTGATTGAAATCAGCTCTGCCAGCAGTCCCTCAGTCCTAGTATAGTTTCAGAGAATCTGTCCTTCAAAAATTTGATTCCCAAATATCAAGCAACCTGTGCTGAAATGGACCTCGCACCTATTGGTAGTTGTTTGAGGTCATGCGGAGTCCACTGCCCGTCAGTCATGCATACAGAACAGCCGATAAAAGTGGAGATGAACTCTGGTTGACCCGAAGCTACTGCTCCAGTCATTTGGGCAAACCTGAGGCTTCTGTTGATTGCTGTAGGATAATTTTCCACCCTGTCTGTCAAATCATTCAACTGCCTAGCAATATGAGGCAGAATATTAAGTCTGCATGACCTCAGCCACCCCCCCTTTCATCATCTCAATCTGGGTCCCAAACTGCTTCCTGGCTCCTTTTCTCCTGCCCTATTTTCCATCTTGACCACTGACTGGGAAAAGGACTGGTTTATATCCTTGTACTTCAAGCAAAGGTGCCATTAGTGGGGGTGGAAAGCAGGGAGTAGATTTAGGGGCCCACAGGTTTGATGCATTGGAGTCGGAGAGCAATGTCACGTCTAGTCAATGGGCCGAGAATTTCCTAGCAGCCACCATGGCATTTAACCATGATGTGAAAATGGTTACATAGAAAGATATTGAATACTGGCACAGCAGCTTTAATCCAACAGTATTGGCCATAACAAACCCATATTAGTCGAATCCTAGTGCACTGGGCTTACATCCTGCATAGATATCCATAGTTGGTTTGGCTGGGGAGCCAGCAGCTACCAGCTGGGATAGCTTGGTGAAAATGTATCACTGAATGTAGCCGTTGTATTGATTATATTATGTAATGGTACCGATAGAAACCTGTTTACTGCTGTTAATGGCTTTTTATGCTGTTTATGGCTGATGTTTCCTGTAGCCCCGTGGAGCTTATCACCCAAACGGTCCTGCTCCAATTAACTAACTGCATGCAGAGAGGCAATTAAATTAAATTAGAAATTACATTACCACTACATCAAAGTGCTTTGTATTAAGTGGTTCTTCTTAATGATGCAGTCTGCTATTTTATGAAGGGTCAAGGCCAAATGGACTTTACAAAACCGTAGTGCAGGATGTCAAAAGGTAGAAGATAAAAAAATAATCCTATTTGCTGTTTAGATTTTATGATTTTCTCACAATATCACAATATTTAAAAGCACAGTGTGGAATTGCAGGATGATGCTCCCTGCAGAGACAGCCTCCCCAGTACTGGCTTTGTCTACAGTGGTGCTTTAATCGATTTTTCTTTCAGAGATTTAAGTTCCAAAAAGCTTATATCTCACATTAAGAGAGAACCTATAATTTGTATTGCTTGAAGGGTAAGACATCATGGTTCCTCACACAATGCTTTGCTTCAGTATTATATGTATTTATACCACGTAATAAATGTTATTCCTCCATAGCAAAGGCGGATATTGATTAATACAGAACAAACACACATCACAACATCACACGTCAGCCTAGGTGATTGCACCGACAGATCAATGATTTACCACGCGTGGACGCGAGGCGAGAGCGCTCCACTTGCAAAGCTGCTCTCAGTATGGCATCAATGTGTTTTCCAGTTTAAGCGCAAGGGCAATCATCGCATCATCATTATGTCTTTTGGTGTCCAAGGGGGGAAAAAAATCCAGCATTTGGTCTGATTTGTTTTGCTAATGCTTTGGCTGAAGCCCTAGTTCTGAAGGCACAGGCAGGGGAATAGAGAGATAAGAAATGCTGGAACGTGACACATACCACTGAGCCAGCAGGCTGCTGAGCACCACCTGTTTTCCCTCTGAATCATCAGAACCAGGGCTCTCTCATGCATCAGAAAAGGTCAGATCAGCATTGATGATCCTCAAAGACAGACCTGATTCCCCGCAGACGCCATGTTCCATGTTGTTGGCTGTTTCGTCAAGGATTTTTTTCCCCCCCTTCCTCCTCTGTCCAACTGTCAGTCTCCGATGAGCCCTTTAGAAATGTAATTTGCATTTATGCTACATTGACGTCAAATGGGAAGAACGGGAAGAACGGGATGACATCTGGTTGCCGCAACTTGGAAGCGCTCATGCGTTTAAAGGAAAAATTCATCCTCAGACACTGACACAGCTATTGGTGCTGTACCTTATATGTCTGATTCCATTTTGTTGTTCAGTGGTGTATTTTTCTTATTTCCCATGTTAAGTTGTAGACAAGGTGACGTCACATTGAGATATTCCCAGTGTAACTACAATAGAGTTTAATAGGAGAAAAAGTTTCAGTGATCTAAAACATCAATGTTTTTGATGTTTAGTTTAGTTTAGATTCAAAGAGCAAAGGCTTCTTTCTAGACTCACCATTTTGCATCGACGTTCAACGATCATACAGGGAGAAATCCATCGTAGAAGAGGAAGAGATACCAATTTCTCCACCCACAGAAAACTCAATTGACCAGAATGCAATGCAGTGACAAGACATTTGCTACCGCTATTCCACCTACCATGTAAAACCCACACCTGATGCTGCATTCACGTCATATGGGAGTTACCGTAAATACGAAATTCCGACTAGGAAAAATCATTCATGACAGCCTGCTGGTGGTAAACCAAGAAAATAATATTGGTTGATTGTAAAATGCTTTACGACAACAATTAACTTTAAGATTGCCATCTTGGATGAGGGTGTTCCACCAGCTGAAACACACAAAGACTTCCAAGTTGTTGCAACAACATGTCATCCCGTTTCTCATTTCCCGTTCCGCTTCTTCCCAGATGACGTGAGCATGGCAACAGAAGCATCTTCGCAACCACATACACATCAAATACACAAACTTACATACACATACACATCGTCACTCACACAGCCAGTCAATTACCTTGAGGGATACATCAGTGATGATCGACGGTAAACAACATAAGATAAACACATGCAGGTGGCTTACAGTCTCTCAGAGGTAAACAAAGCTTAGCATGTAAGACCCTACAGCAGCTCAGTTTAATCAGCCGTGGTATCCTGGTGTGTTTTAACAAGAATGCTAAGTAAACTGATCTGCTCTTATTATCTGAATTGGTTGTTGCTGCTAATAATCACTCACGGGGCACACAAAATCTAAAGGGTGGTGAGAACGTGCGTACCGGTACACATACGCCACATCATGCCGACTCAGTCTTTTGAGTCCGATTGGTGCGATATTGCGAGTTGGCAAAAAAAAAGATGTCAAATGTCAAAGTGTGAATTTGGTTGACATTTGATTTAGAGCTTTATTTTTTCCCTACATTGTGTTAGGATGTAGTCTATAGCTTAGAAAAACATTCACTATGATTACATAGTGATGCATGAGTGGTTAACAACCTTTTTTTGACAAGCCTTAATTTCGTTCTATCTTGAGTAAATAGGTTTGTCACCAAAATCCCACATTATTGGGGAGTAAGAATAAGCCTAACCTTCACATGTGACCAATTAATAGGTTGTTGAAACGTCACTATATAAAGGCTACAGCAGTATGTAATGGCTGTGTACACGTTTCCTATTTTGTGTGTACACAGATTTCTACTCTTGAATATACACCAAGTTTCATGCATCTGGCCCACGGTTTGGAGGAGGGTGCTTTCAAAATGTAATCTGTTACAGAGTACTGATTACATGCTTACAAATTGAATCGTGATACTCAAAAAGACATTAATCTAATTGCTTTCAGTTACTTTTGCATTCATTTATTATTATTGCTACCATCTGAGATGTGTAGAATTGCAATCTCACAATCTCAATGCATTTCCAACATCAAACATGCAACAAGCAATCACCTTGTAATCCGATCGCCATGTTTTAACGATAACTGTAAGGGATTACAGTTGCAGTATTTTTTGTAATCTCCCATGATAAAGACATAGTTGGAGTTGTGGATGGATTCAATGGAGGATTTGGAATGTAATATCTGTCCAATCCCACCAATGATCACCCAGGATCTTCTTCTACCTATTTTCTTCTTCTTCTATTACTCGGTTACAGCACATCAATCTCAGATAGAGGGATAAAATCATCCGACGACCAGCTAAGTGGGGGGAAGATCAAGAGTTAAACTGTGTGTCTAATTGAACTGCCTAGTCCACGTCTAGCTGCCTGGCTGGTGCAGTAGCCACAATATGTCCAAACATGTCATGTCAAAGCCTTGCACGCTGGTTGACTAGTCACCAGTGGCCAGGGCCGGAGTGGGACTCATTTTCAGCCCAGGAGTTTCATGCCTCAGACCAGCCCACTTTAATTCACAGCCTATTATACTGGAGATATGTAATTATAGCTTTACTATGTAAGTCCAATATCGTGCACTATTCTCTACAACATTGTTATTCACAGTGTATTTTTCTAGAACATCGTCATTTCCAATTCAGTGCAAATAAATGTAGCTTCACAACTTTAGTTTAGTTCATTTTATTACAGTATCATTGTCCAAAGACATGAAGATGTCTTTCTCAGTGCATATGAGCATGAATGCCTGCACAAGCTAAATTAAATTGTTATAATTTTCAGCACAAGTCCCCCCTCCCTACACATCAAAAGTGTTCTGATCGTCTTTAACACTGAGCAATCCTACCTGCCCACTCTGGAGTTATGGGCTCATCATGGCTGGCGCATGGTACTGCCTCTTCTTCACCGCCAGCAGGCTGCTGCTGTTTCTGCTGCTGCTGCTGCTGCTTAGAGAAAATAGACACCAAAGTGTATGGGTTCAAATTGACGCCAAAAGTATTGTCAGCGTAGGAAAAAGAATCGTAGGCGTAAAAAAAAAATCATAGGCATAGATGTGGAAATGTTTCTCGTGATCAAAAAATAAATAAAATCAAACGCATTTTTCTGTATTGTAAATGAAAAAGTTATGTTCATAAATGTAAATAATAAAATTGCAATTGTTTTTTCTCACTCATGTTTACGATTTCATTTTTTATGATTACGATTTCATTTTTTATGATTACAATTCTGTTTTTCTCACGCTTGGGAAGGGGGTGACTTTATTGGTCACTGGGACAAATGCGTCATTGGTATGCGTTGTGTTTCGCTGCACTTCTTCAGAGTGAACGTAACGTTACAGAACAATGTAACGTTACCTTCACTCTCAAGCTGCGAGCTTGTTTTAAACATAAACAAGCTGCTGAGTTTGGTAGCTTGTAAAGCTTTTTTTTATTCTGGCCTTTTCAGCTCCCCCCTTTTCTCTTTCGATTCTCCATCTTGTCTTTTTAATGTACTACTACTTATATTTCTCTTTCTTTTGCATCTTCTACCTCCTGGGCTTCTGCGAGTGTAGCCTGCCCTGTGGTGTAATCTAAGTTAGGTCATCACGCTTCAGAGTTCAGGGGTCACACGGCGCGTGTGTCCAAGCGGAGCTAGTCATGCTGTCGTGTGAAGTTGATGTTGAATAAAAGTCATAAACGTACTCTCAGTAGTCGTCAGAGTTTTTTAAAGGACCTAATGCGACAGTCTACATGATCTATTTATAAAATTATTGTGTTTACCGACCCTGTCACTGGCCCTTGCGGCCCAACAACCAGCCTGGCCCACTGGGAATCTTCCCGTTTCTCCCGATTAGCCACTCCGTGCCTGCCGATGGCAGTCTTGTTTCAGAAGCAGTGGAGTTGCTGCTGACACAGACAAAAACATGTAACTGTAATATATGTGTTTTTCTATATTTCTATAGTGAAAGCGTGTCATGAATGTGTTTTCCATGACATTTGAAACCAATTAAAAGCTACCTTGCTTATTATCATACATTTCCTATTTTCATCCATAAATACATGGATGGGAATGAGGAAATAAGCATTCCTTTCTTGATTACTGAAAGAAATGCTGCAGGACAACAATGAACAGAGCCTAATGTGATGCAAATAAACTGTAGCCTACTTCACAAGCCCAATTAGCTATTAGGTTTCTGACCTCCTGGAAATGGCGGTTTGGAAAATATTGATCTTCCATTTGCTTTTAGCGCCGGGCAAGTTGGTTACTGCAATCACACACACATACACACCTTCAGCCATTCGAGAGTGCTCCACATCCATAATCCGCAAGCAGTTACACACAGTGAACACGTGCACACACATTATGCACACGCACGCACAGACTATTGATTTCACCTGGATAAAGAAACGAGAGAAACACCGCATTACATAGAGCTTAGCATAGCACACAAGGCGTTCGGTTGAATCAGCAAGGGCTTAAGACTCAGCATTAAGTTGCTGTTGCAATTACACCTACATAAATGCACTTACTATGAAGGCTTTTTGTGGAGACGCAGTACTCGGCATGAGAAGCAGCAAATCAGGTAAAGCCTACTCTTAAGTACTAATGGATCTCTCAGGCCAGGGGTCACTACGGATCATCAGCACTGAAGATGAGGGGTCAGCCGGTCGATGGAGGTGACTAAGGTTAGGTCAGTCCAAGGCAGCCACTCAGCGGCTGATACAGTGGCGACGATAAAGGCTTTCACAAACTCCTCCTCCTTTATTAACATGCAATTAAATGTCTTACATGCAACATGTGAATCGTGATCATTGGGGCTGGATTAATATTTGATGGTGTCCGTGCACATGGCCGTATAGCTCCAGGCGTACTAGTTCAAACTGCATTCAACCTGCCTGCATTGCATCAGCTTCAATAGCTGGTGTGACTCTTTTGCTATCTTAGCTCATGCTCAGCTTGCACATGTTTCAGCAGTGCCAGGAATCAAACGTGGATCCAGGCCAGATGATGTTCTTGATGCTGCATTGTAAAAGTTTTGGCCTGGTTATTAGATCATTGGAGCGGTCCGTATTCTGCTACCGAAATAAATGCTGCCATCAATATCTGCCGAGGTATTGCGAGTATTCGTGGCTAATTGTGCTATATAGATATATATTGATATGGATATATACTGTAGATATACTGTATTGAATCTACAGTCATGTTATACTAATGTACAGAGTGATTGTATGAGCATAATAACTCTCATGGCAGAATCATAGTGCTGATTTGATTTCAGTGGCAGTGGCAGTGTGCCTCTCATCCTAAGGGTGCGATCACACCTACAGGTTGTTGTCTTTGGTCTAATCCACAATGGAAAAATGTGTTGCATTTTTTATGCGGTTCGTTTAAGTTCACACTGCCCAATTACAAGCAAACCAGGGCTTGGAAACAAAAGTCACAAGTGGCTCGTTTATTGAACAGAGTTTTGGTAGTTGTGGCGGTGGAAGGGGAAGGTCAGAACAAATCCAATTCCAATTGTACCTTTAACTAAGCATGATGTGCTTTAATTTGCCTTCTCTTTGAATATCGGCATCAGTCCAGACTGCGGTTTGTCTACGGTTAATTTTGTTATGCCAGGCTTTCAAAGCATGAGGAACTTCTGGCTATCAGATGTCCAAAACCTTGCACTTGGGGGTGGTTTCCTATGGTTGGTTTGGATTACGCTCTCACTCCTAACGAACCGCACCGCAGTTATCTTGGAACAGGACTGAGACCTGCATTTTCAGGCATCCCAGTGCAGTTTGGTGCCAAACAAGTATGAGTCACGTTGTTCTCACCTGCCCAAATGAAACAAACCAAAGGAGTAAACGCTCCAGAGTTGGAATAAACTCCTCCAAACTTGCTTTGAACATGGCCCTAAAGCTCTTGTATGCCAGTAAATATACAAGGTCAGCTCTGCAACGGCTTCCCCTGCTCTTCACTTAATTGAGAGAATAGTTTTGCAGCAACCGTCCCCTTTAATGCCACGCATGGGGTACAGTTTGGGGTTCGGAGAAATGTTAATGGGCAGGAACATCTGTTAAGCATTGTGGTGATTGCCATTAAGAGACTGTGGGTGGCGGAGGCTGTGCAGTTTGTAAGGCTGGAAGGACATAACCATATGCTGCTTCGTTCTGGTGTCGTTTTGCTAGTCTCTAACTGCTGGGCTCCAACATGGCACACTTGTCAAATTTTCACATTGTATATTTTTCATCGATGACAGTAATTTTAAACTTTAAATCTTTTGCTGCACTTTGAGAAATCACTCTCGTGCCACTGTGCGACTGCCTGCCACTATTTTCTCACCTTGAGTGTGTCAGTCCAGCGTCGTGCCACTACAATCAATCAATACTTTCTGCAGTGATGGATGTTTTTTTCCCCAAGATGACATGCATTTACTGGCCCGGCTTTGTATATTACTCCTTATGCCCATGCAGACAGTACTCAGCAGTCAGGTGTCAGGGTTTTCTGGTTTGTCACGGGCAGCTCTCTGGGGACTCTTGTATTTATGGGCCATTGGCTTACAAAGCCATTCATCATGCGCTTTTTCACTCAGTTCAGCAGAAAATAATGGGCCGTAACACCTAATTGCTGCATCAAGCAAACGTGTGCCATGGTAAAGATAAACAGGGAGGCAGCTAACAGGAAAACCTGACGACACAAAATTTTCAGTGACATTAAAGAAGGACTCATTTTCATTGTCCCAGACATTTTTTTTAAATTTATTTATCATTTATGGTTATATATACATATACATGGGACTTGCTGATGGGAAATACTGTTTTTGGAACTTTCAGATCCCACTGAAAATACAGGTTTATTCCATTCGCAATCGAAACTTCAAAGTCAAAATTTGCTTCAAAAATAAACTTAATGCATCATTTTTGCTTTGATAAAATCTAAATAAATTGTAGTGTTTTTAAAAAAAATAGGTAGCTGAAGTCTTCTGTCATAAAAAATGAAAATGCTTCTACAGCCTTCATCAGCCTTATTAAAAGATACTGACAAGTGAAGTTCCAGTAATGATTTTTTTCTTTCCAAAATGGATTTGTTGTGTTTTGCGAATGCGTCAGATATAAATAGACTTTGTAGTGGGATGCATTCCAGATCAGTCCTTCACGGAGGTTCACAGAGGTAGAAAGATTTACACTGGCGGTCATTATTTCTACTGCACAATTTATATCATGCATTTCCTGATCTTTAGTGGCCATTGTTCATGTAATGCTGTTCTCAGCTCTGTTTCTGTTTGTGAATGTTGGATGAACTTTGTGTCTCGCATTGAGATGAGATCTCTTATTATCTCTTATTCTGTGAGTTGGGATGTTATTCAGTCATGTACCCTGCATGTGCACTTTACATTTCAAGCATTAAGCTGATGCTGTTCTCTAGACTTACAGCTGTGTGCAGAGTGCAACCACAGAGTAACCGTGAATTCTTAACTCACCAAAATTTCAAGCAACCAGAAATGAGCAGTGCAAGACTCAGCGCCACAGCACCCAGGCAGCAGAACATTTTCCTGCATCCTGGCAATGTTCATGTATAATACAGGAGTGCTTGGACAAGATTCCCTGCTTATCCACATTTGATTGCAACACAGGCTTTTCCGTCTTGCTGCTGTGCAGGTGTGGCAGTGTGGAGGGAGTATGGAGGTCTTGCCATGCGCCAGAGTGGCCCACATCGAGCGCACCAAGAAGCCCTACAACAATGACATTGATTACTACGCCAAGCGCAATGCCCTGCGGGCTGCCGAGGTGTGGATGGATGAATACAAATCCCACGTCTACATGGCCTGGAACATTCCCATGAATGTAAGTTCTTCCTCGTCTTAGATCACTCCCTCCCTCAATCCCTTAGCTCCCTTTGCTCCCCCTCTCCCATTCTCACTTGCTCATTCAGACAAGCAGCCCGGGCCTCCGGAGATGCGAGTCAATAGGAATTCAGAATTCAGATTTCATCCCACACGACCTTCACACCGGCGGGTGCAGTGGGTAAGGCAGGACAAAGCAGCAGCGGAGTCTTGCTCCAAACAGATGAGAGAGGTGCACCAAATGAATGAAAGG
>CABFOQ010052403.1:3851-28183 GCA_900660455.1 Gephyroberyx darwinii
GCTTTTAAGATGAAATAGCTGACATAGAGCAGTGTGGATAAAAATTGAGATTAAGTGAGTGATTCAGGACGGAGGCAGCAAACAAATCCTAAAAAAATCCTAAAAATCTCCACACACACACACACACACACACACACACACACACACACACACACACACACACACACACACACACACACACACACACACAAGATTAGCAAGATTAGCAATTCTTCTTCCTCGTGTACCTGTGTTCTCGTCATAACCACTGCCAGTGTTTGAGAAGACCCGTTTGAAAACCAGGGTTTTGTCCGTGCAGGGTCCTTTATAAATCTCAGCAGACTTCGCCAGGGAGGCAGAGAAGGCTACCCGAGGAGCAGCTGTGAATTTAACAAGGAGATGTTGTAAATGTTTAAGGGAAACGTTGCAGTCCAACACTGGTAATGGTACAACAGTACAATAACTGAAATATACTGTCTGCCCAGGAGTTTGCAATTGCTGATATTTAACCAAATGTTGGCTTATTCTGATCCTTTTTTTGTAGAAAAGTCTTTACACTTTTAATATAATCAAATATAATCCTTTGCAATTTTACCATGATAAATAAAAATACTTCTTTTATAGAGGTCTTAATCAAGCATTTCAGCATGATTGCAAAATATAACAATAATAACAAAAAAGTAACATGTATCAGTAACATGAACGAAATAAAATACTGTATGTGTTTTTATTTTACCTTTATCACCACTCTGTTTCATCTTTTCAATCTCCTCCTGTGTGGCGTTCAGTCTTATTTGGATGTCTGTGAAAGTATGAACAAAGTTAAATTGAAAGACAATAAAGATGTATTATATTATATTGTACATTAATGCATCAGTCATGATGTTCAGTCAGAATCTCTCCTGTGAACAATAATAAAGCCTTCAGACAGCATCTCTTCTCCTACCCTCGTTCTCTTTCTTCAGTCGGTCCATTTCAGCTTTCTGCCCCACCAGCTCCTGTACGGTCGCATTGAGCCTGGCCTCCAGGGCTTCAACATCATTCTGACATTTCTCTGTGTCATTCAGTTTCGCCTCCAAGTACGACGCTTTAGCTATCAGCTCTCGCAGCCCCTCAGAAAGGTCCATATCACTTCTCTGTCCGAGCGCTGGCTCCACAAACAGGCATCCTAGTAGGGCCAGTAGCAGAAAACCCCTGGATTCCATTACGACAGTGTTTGGTCCACTTAAAATGTGTTGTCTCCTGACTATTTTCCTTGCTGTCTTCCTTGGCCTGATTGTGCAATGCTCCTATTTTCTTCATGTATACCTAGCCTTTATATCCCTCATCCTCTTCACCTGGAAGGAGGGTCCTGGCAGTGAGGTTTAGGCCCTCAGGGACCCCAGCTCAAGTCCAGACAGGTGACTGCTGGGAAGATTCAGTGTGTTTGCCAGTAATTCATGCCTAAGTGATTTGTCATGGAAAGAGGAATGCATTGAAGTGCAATGAGCATGAGCAATACTTTTTAATAAGCTTTTATGCTGGTGAAAATGAGTTTCATATCAAAATGAGATATGCACGATTTAAAGTTTTAATCTTTTTCAGATGGATAAATGTCAACCTAGACCCAGCTCATGAAAGGTTTTGTATTTATTGTTCTAAACACCCGGTATCAGGTAGGTCCTCAAACAATAAACTCCTTCACAAGCTTATGAGAACATACTGAAAAATCATATTCTGTATCAAACCTATGACTTTTATCTTCATTGTTCAACACGGAAGTTGAGAAAGGCCACCGTTAGATGCTCTGCACCAGAAGAAAGGCATGCTGTATGGTGTATGGCAGCAACATGGCAACCTGTATTCACCCTCTTTTGCTTGTCAGAAAAGAAAGCTCCAAAACAAAACAAACCCCCATATGTGTATTGAGATAGCAAATAATCACATCATTCACTCACTGGGTTAAAATAAATTGATGCAGTGCCAATAGTGTTTCAGTCATAGGCAGAGCATACACACTACTACTTTCACCAACAAGTTGAGCAAGAGCCAACTGTTCCTTGCCCAGCTTCTGTCAACACTGTTGGCTTTGCCTCTGTTGCTTTGCTCCTACAGCAACTGCTTTTTCCATTTTCTCGCAGCATAGACACACTGCTGTGAAATGCTCTTGCCATGACCAAATGTAACCTCTTATCTGTGGAATTAACTATAAATTTACAAAATGAACACACACGCAACAGAAGTATATATTTTGACACCAAGGATCTTCCGCACATCGTGCCAGGATGCATGTTGTATGCCGTGCTTCAAACCTTTCACAAAATCATAGTGGTTGAATTAGAAGAGGATGTTAAGAGGATGCCTTTGTAGAGGGTTGTAGCCAATCTTTAGAGGTTGTCTAAAATAGTCAGTGTTGGAGAGTAGTGAACTACATGTAACTAAACTAGTAGTTTAACTACATTTTGCAGTAGCTTGCTGGTAGTTCAATTACCTTTTTGTCATTTTTTGTGTAGTTAACTACTGAAACTACAAACAATTGATTTGAGGAATGATTTTTTTTATTTTACCATTGCTTTGACCAGCCCCGCCCCCTTTTACTTTCATCCTGACTGCTGTGAAGGCTTGCCGAGGCGATGCATTAGTCAGGCAGCCACCACCACACACTTGACCTTTGTGTAGTGCATGTGCAAAAGGGCGGGCGTTGCTCAGTGCTCACACAGCGACAACGTCATCATGGATAAACCTCCCGAATCACCAGTTTATTGCTACATATTAACAAACAAACATTTCTTGAGAATGTTTCTTGCCTATATCCTTGTTCCTGGTTGATTCCTATCGGTTCTTACATCTTTTGTTCCTCATTCCTACCACAGATTGCTAGTACTCACACTCACAAAGTGTGACTGTCTGATAAATTATCCCACTGAGCACTAGACTTTTAGCTTTCATATCTCCTTTTGGCTGTGCATGTACAAGATAACGTACAATGACGATGCTTTGATCATCTTGATTAACTTAACTTTTTAACCCATGTAGATTTAAGCCCAGGCTCCCTATGTATGTCTGTATGTGATGTGAGTCAATAAATCACAAAACAAAGCCAGAGTTGGGTGACATATACTGCAATTACAGACTCAGATGCTTTATTGTTAGTAGTAGTAGTAGTATTAAAATCAAAAATATTATGAAATATCTTCTGGAATTGTGTTTATTATCAGCAGTCAACAGATTGACCTTCAACCCGCTGGCCAGTTCTATCTTTCTACCATCTTCCTGTCACTGCCTGTGTGCAAGGGGGGAAAAAAACTTGCAACATGTGGACAGATCCATAAAAAGGTGTGGAATAACCAGTTGGTTTTCGCACCACGTCTCCAAATCACACCTTCACAAACAGGTACAAGTGTTGCAAAGATGAAACCTGAGGGATGTACATTTTAATGAAAAATAACGTCATAGACAAATAGCAAGGACTGTTATAACCAGGAAGGCCTGACACAAATCTCAAAAATGCATTGGTTGAAATAATGTAATCTTAGGTATTTCATTTGGAAAAGAGATTAACAGTGTAAAACACTGACAGTGTTTTATATTTTATATACTTTTATTTACTTAGATGCCACCATCTCTACTCCATCAGTCAGGTGCATCTAAATTCCAGTTGAACATTTCCTCATTCTCCATGCCTCCCTAGTTCCTAGTTACGTGCAGCCTGAATAGCTAGTTGAGTGACAACCTAAAAGATAGGCTTCTTTGGAGTGATAGAGTGAGTCACCCTTAGTGACAATACCATAAAAGTAATCATGCTCAACCCTCAGTTTCCCACAATGTGCTGTTTCGTTGAAGACAAATAGAGCTGCATATTAAAATCAAGCCTCAGGAAGCATAGGCTCCGCGTATACAACACCAATTCTGAAGACAAAGACTTGAAAACATCCCTCTGAAAATGATGAAGAGGTTGGTTATCCTTCTTGTTTTCTTTAGATATGCATCGGCCAGGCTGAAGTACATCCGACGATGTGACGATCAGCCAGATTCACCCAACTATGAAGAAACCGTGCCAAATGCTTGTGTAAATTATAAAAACATTGAAGATCTCAGTAGAAACCTGAGTAAATCCGAAGATATGCAAATGACGCTGTCAAAAAGGACTGCTGCAATACAAATAAGGCAGAATCAAAGCGAGGAATATCTTGAATCTGTAAAGAAGGAAGTTGACACGAGATTTGTTATGGTTGAAGATGTAATGACGATGAGAAGAACTGAAGCCAACCAACAAGTTAAGACCATAGAAGCCAAAATCACTGCTATGGAAAGACACCTGAACATGCAGGTAAGTGAAATCACTCTCCTCGGAAACAGCTTGAATGAGACAAAGAGACTGTTGGAAGTAAAAACTGATGATATAGAAGAACTAAAAGAAATTGCTCGACGCAATGAGATCAGATTGAACCAAACCCAGAGAGATTTAGGGCTGAAGAAAGGTGAGATCACCAGTCTAAAGAGTACACTGGAAAACACTGAGAAACAACTTGCAGAAACGATGGCTGAGCTCCAAAACCTGAAGAGAGAATGTGAGGCTGGGCACAATGTCACACTGAGAGAACTCAACACACAGAAATCGATAATTACCCGTCTGAAAAATAACGTCACTGTTCTTCGTGAGCAAAATCTCAATGCTGACATAAGTGAGGAAAGATTGAATCGCATAGAGAAAGACTTGGAAGTACAGGGAGGGAAAGTCTCAAATCTGAAGAGGGACAATGAGGCAAAACACAACGCGACAAAGATGGAGCAGAGCACTCTGAAAAGCAAAGTAACCGCTCTCCAAAGAAAAGTGCACAGTCAGGGAATGGAGATTCATGAAAATCAACACCTGATCAGGAAAAATGTAGCCAGACTGAATGAAACAGAGAGGGAACTTGAGACCAATACCGATGAAATTGCTAACTTAAAGAGAGAGACCAAGATCAGATTCAATGCTACAAAAACACAGCTGGAGACGCAGAGTGAAGCAGTCACTCAGCTGAAACATGAACGGCGAGGAATAGCAGAGCAACTGGAGGAAGGAAGGGACGCACTTGAAAACCTGAAGCAACAAACTCAGATGAAGCTCAATGGTACAGAGAGACAGCTAGAAATTCAGAAAAAGAAACTTGCCCATCTTGAAGGGAAAGTGCGAGTGCTGGACAGGCATAAGGAAAAAAACGAACAGTTCCGCAATGAGAGTGAAGAGAGGCACAATGCCACTGAGCAATCCCTGGACCTGCGCCAAGGTGAATTTGACCAGCTGAAGAGTAAAGTGGTGAGGCAAGGCCGCAAGATATCAAGCAATGAGGCCAAACTGAATCAAGTGAAGACACGCCTGGGAACGCAGATGCAGGAGGTCACCACTCTGAAGACAGACACTGAGGCTGGATTCAATGCTACAAATAGACAACTGGACCTGCATGACAGTGAGCTAACGTCTCTGAAAGGCGAGCTGAATGGAACAAGACACCGTCTGGAAAGAGAACTTGAAAATACTAAGTTACAAACTGAGGCTGGATTCAATGCCTCAAAGAAAGAGCTGGAGAATCAGAAAGATGACGTCGCCACCCTGAAGAGTAACGTTCAAGAACTGAACAAGCACAGGGATGACGTTGGGGAAAACCTCCATGAGGCTGAAGTCAGACTCAATAAAACTGAGAGGCGTTTGAAGAAAAAAAAAGATGAGCTTGAAAATCTGCAGACAGAAACTAAAGCTGCGCTCAGTGGTACACAAAGACTCCTGAATGTGCAGAAGAATGAAGTGACCCAACTTAAGAGGACAGTGCAAGTGCTTGATGTCAAAACAGAGGCCAGGTTGAATGCCACAGCGAGGGAACTCAAGTCTGAATTGAAGAATATTCAGAGCAGCAGTGAAGGTAATTTTAAAATCAGTTGGTGTCAATATACTTCATTAATGTGTGGAATGAAATATGAGGAAATGAAGACGAACAAAAATGCTTTGACTTTATCTTTGTTGTTAAGAATTCAAAGAAAAACTGGAAGCTGAAGTTGATCAAATATGGGTAAACTCCGTGAAGAAAATCAGCTGTGTTGAAGGACGGCTGCGAGTGCAGAAGACTAAGGCTGATGAACAGAAAGCTGACATTGGTAAACTCAAGAAACAGAATGCAGGTAAACCATCAAGGTTCACATAATCATTTGTGATCTATAATTATTTACTCAAGCTAAAGGTAAAGTGTTTATAACTTGAAATTGCAATCTGCAGTGGAATGCCAACGAAATGTAAAATGTATTTTATGTGTAGTGTGAGATATTACGGTGACCCGACTTATTATTAGATTGATTTCTGTGTTGTTGTTTTTTTCACTTAACTGTAGAATGACGTGGCAAAATACAAAATACCTTTAAAAAAAATGATGTTTATGTTGATAGAAGTCACACTGAAGCTGAGGTCAGTGGAGAGCAACCTGCTGAGCCAAAAATCTGCACAACGGCGGCAAATAACAGAGGTGGACCGGCTTAAGAGAGAAGGTAACGACAGGATAAACACCCCGACACCACTTTTAATCTCTGATGCATGTTGTTTGAGTTTGTATATCCAAAGATAAAAGATGAAAAAATAAAACCTCAGCCAACCCAGATCTCTAAAATGTGATAATTGTTTTTGCAGTCAATCATAAAGTGGCGTTCTCTGCAACTATAAAAGAGTCTGCTAGTGTGTTCACTGGACCCGTACGCTCCAGTTCCAGCAATAAGCTGATCTTCAATAAGGTCTTCACAAACACTGGCAATGCTTACAACTGCAAAACAGGTACATTCAACACACTTAAGGTGCAGCGTGTGTGTGTGTGTGTGTGTGTGTGTGTGTGTGTGTGTGTGTGTGTGTGTGGATGCATACCACAAAATCATGTACTGTGGCAATTTATGAGTCAAATGCTGCTTTATCTGGTAGGTCCTCTCCCAATCTGAGCAGTGTTGGGAATAGCTGCGCAGTAGAAGCCCGCAAAACTGCTGAGATATTTCACTGAGAAATCTTTCAAAGTTGCAGACCTGTAAAGTTGTGTTTTCCTCTTTTTCAGGCATATTCACTGCTCCAGTTAAAGGGGTTTACCACTTTACTTTCATGACTTTTGGCTACAACACCTACACTTCAGGCGCCATCTTGGTGAAGAACGGGCATTACCAAGTGAGCACCTATGAATTCAAGGGGTCGGATGCCAGTGACACTACCAGTAATACAGTGATTCTGCAAATGAATGTCAGAGAAACTGTCAATATCATCCTGAGGCTAGGTGGCAAAATACATACCAGTGTCTTCAGTGGCTTCCTCGTCTTCCCACTGTAGATTGTTGCTTAGTAAATTACTAAACATGACTAAATATCTTTTGCTGTTTTATTTACATTCATTTAAAAACAAGATCAATCTCAATGTGGTCAACATAATAATCCTCCATATTATACAAGTGTATACAAATGAAATTAACTTTCTGAATAGTATATAAAATATATCATTGTTATTCAGTCTTCCATTGTAATGGATGCAATTTATTCTGGTATGTTTGGTTTGGTTATGGTAGTTTTGGTTGTTACATGATAATCACTCTGTTGAAGGTATTACGGCCAATAAAACACTATTCAAAGTTGCATCATTTTTTTGCCAGTCATACATCCACAACACAGAGTATGTATCTCATTAACTAGTGGAACTTTTTTTGGATTGAAGATAAAAATTGTCAGAAGTACACTTTTTACATATAGCTCGAATTCATACACATTGGTTATAGTTAATGATATTTTCTCACGCAACAATAAGGTAGGAAAGGAGAGATATGTAGAGATTCATGTATTCCACATTTTGCAACGTACAATCTGCAGACAATTAGAGATCTAAATAACAGCAGACATGGCAAGTAACTAAACACAACTAGTATAGTTACTGTACTTGAGTACATTTTAAAAATGCTACATTTCTTAGTATTCTTAAAGACAGAGCCTTTCCTTCTGTGAGTAATTGAAACAAATATTTAGTCCTCCTCTCACTTGAGAATGTTTGAATTTTCAAAATAAGTGAGTAGGGAGTACAAAGAGATCTGGCAGCTGGACTTTACCTCCTACTATTTAAACTATAGTTCTGTTGATGTCAGCTAAATGACCAACATGTAATCCATCAATTTCTGGTGGGACAGTCCGAAAGTGTGAAAGGAAATTAGCGTAGAGTGCTAGAATCTATCATTCATCATTTATTAGTCATTATTTTGTGACTGTTTTATTGATACTATGTTGTAACCTGTGACAGACGTGTAGCATGTGTGCAGCAAACGTACCTAAGTATAGTAGAACCAGCTAGTGAGGCCTTTCAAGGAAGTCAGAAATGTGAGTTTGACCAGTCCACTGCTGTATGAAGATATCCATAGGACGAGCCATATGGTCTTAGCATGGAGAACCAATCATGAGAGACTTCTTTCTTTTCTGTAAAACTATAAAGGTTGTAATGAGTTAACTTTCAGAGAGAGAGGGAGCATAGGGAGACTTTGACTTTCTGTATGGTCAGTAACAAGGTCTTTCTCTCTTTCCAATTTCCACGACAAAACATCCACAAAACCTTGATGGTTTCTGCTCAAAGCTGTACTGCTCAAAGTACTTTAATTTAGTGAGCTACACTTACTTTTACTAATGTACTCTTACTCTGAATAGAGTTTAACTGAAAGAGCGAAAGTTGATATTTCAGTACTCTTTCCTCCTGACCTGTTTTGTATTATGAAGCAACTAAAGCTGTAACTGAAGCAGGCTGTGTTTTGAATCAGTGGGTTTCAACTGGAAGCTGCTATCAGTGTCATTGTCTGAGGTGCTGTGGCAAACTTAGCAGACAGGCCCGTATGTCAGTAATTGCCCCAGGCATTTTGCCCATGTTCTCCCATTGCTGAGTGCTGCGATCATAACGGTGTACCAGTCCAGACTCGCTGTAGTCCTCCTGGCAGTATCCTCCTATTATATAGATCTTCTCCTCCAGGACGGCTGAGGCTGCACCAACATGGGCCACAGGCAGCGATGTGAAAGCGCTCCAGGAGTTGGACACCGGATCATACACCTCACAGGCTTGTTGGTTAGTGTAGAACTTCCTCAGGTTACATACTCCACCTGCGACATACAGATGGCCACGCAGGGCCTCCATGCAGTGTTGGGCCCGGTCTTGGGTCATGTCTGCCAGGTAGATAGTTCCTCTCTCCGGATGGTATAGAAACATGGAAACCAGACACTGGTACTTACAGTTGAACCCTCCTGAGATGAAGATCTCTCCGTCTACGATTGCAACGGCCTGGCCACTCAGAGCCTGGTCCAGGGGTTGGACATAGCTGAAATTAATAGAACATGAGGTGACTGGAATGTAGTGGAGGGGTAACCCACTGAAATTCAGTTTATCTACCTTTTCATTAACCACTACATCACCGGTGACAAAGACATCTCAATGTGAGAGAGATGACATTCATGGGCTGAAGTTTATGTCTGAGATGAGCATGAAATGTAAACTTTCACCTTTCAACTTTCATCTTACCTCCAGGAATCAGAGTGTTGGTTGTAGACCTCCACACTGTCTACGTTCGTATTGAGCTCCCTGTCTCCCCCAATTGCGTAAAGGTTCTCCCCTCGTACTACCACTGGAAAGTTACTTCTGAAGTCCTGCATATCAGCCAGCCTCTTCCAACTGTCCTGCATAGGGTCATATCTAGCATGTGCGTAACAGAAAAAAAGTGTAAATCAATCTACCTCATCATTTATTTACACATATTTATAGACTGGCTCATTTTACCTGTAGACAGATTTCATGGTGTCATCCTTGGTATAGAAGTCACATCCTCCAGCCACATACAGCCTCCCTTCCATTACTCCAACCCCGTGCCTGAACTTTGGCTTGTCTGGCATCTCCCCCAGCCTCCTCCACTCCATCTGCTTTACCAATCCTGTGCCACTGTGTAGGGAGTTAGCAAACCACAGTTCCCTGCTTGGTATGCGCTGACCCATGTCTGGGTTCAGCTGGTCTCCCCCAACCAGAACCAGGGCATCTTTGGGCCGTCTGACCCGAACCTGGTCCTGAGTCTTCAGGAGGCTGAAACCAAATTCCTTCAGTGCCGAGCCATAGAGTTCAACCTCTTTGCCTCCGCTGCACTCCAAGCGCAGGTTGATGGCCCTGACCTCCCTGAACTCTCGAAAGGTCATGAGGGAAAAGCGGACTCCAGTCATCAGTGAGCTGGCCAGGCTGAGCCTCTCTTCGGGATCAGCCTCCACCCAGGAGACCACAGCTCGAAATACAGCCAACTCCGAGGGCACACACAGACCGTCACAGCGGAGGAAGTCTAGAAGCTTCTCAGCCGGTAGGTCCTGGAACTTAGCTGTGGTCGACACTTCCCAGAAGTTCCTCAACACAAAGTCATTGGCTTCCTCAAGGAGCTCTGACATCCCATAAGCCTCAGCGAAAGACGCCACATCCAGGCAGGACCTTGCCTCCATTTCCCGCCTCATGAAGTCGAGGCAAAGTGAGAGTGCGGGCTGGAACTGAAGCTGGAGTGCAGTGCAGGTGATCTCGAAGACACAGTCCCAGCTAAGGGAGAGGGCTCCACTGTAGCAGCCTCTAATCAGAACCTCTAACTCAGAAGCCAACAGAAAGGGAAGAGTCACAAAGGGCTGATGGGATTCCCTCATCCCACAGGTGAACATGCCCCGGAAGTAGTCACTGCTGGCAGCCAGAATAACTCTGTGGACTTGAAATAGACAAGAGAGGAGTTTAAAAGTAGTCAACTTCATAAAACATTAAGCAGCGCATTGCATGTGTAATAAAGGTTGAGTATTTTTTGGAAATGCAATAAAATATAATTGGAACAAATAAAACTTTAACCACCTTTAACCATCACATTTCCTGAAGTCACCTGAAAGTAACAATAAACTTCATATATATTTTCCAAATCATCTTACAAAGGTCTTTACAAAGGATAAAAACACAGCAAAGCAATAGAACCTAAGCTAATGACGTATCATTCCTAAACTTTCTGAGTCAAATGCCAACTCTGATTTTAATAACAATAGCATAAATAATAAATAAACAAACGCCATACATATAAAAATAAACCAAGATTTACAAAGTGCTTCCAATTAAAAGAAAAACTTTAACAACCAACCAGTAGTACAGAGAATTACAGTAATCCATGAATCACATTCTCAAGGTCAGCAAAGGAAAGATAGGATCTGATCTTTGTGATATTTCTTAGTTGAACGAAGCAAGACTGAATTACTTTTTTTAACCTGTCGATCAAGAGGTCAGAGTCAAAGAGCACTTCCATATTTCTTGCCACAGGTGTAATATTGGCCAAAAGGCTACAGAGTCTGCTCTGAATCTGGTTGATGAAGTGGCTGAAAAAGGAGAAGTAATCTGTGAGGTTGTTTAAGCAGCTGGAGTCATCTGTCTTTAGGGGTACATATAGTTGAGTATCATCCACATAGCAATGCAACAGGACATTATGCTTACTAATAATGTTGCCAAGTGGGAGCACATGAACTGAGAAAAGTAAAGGCATTCATTGCATTCAGCTTTTCTGACTTTTCTGGCTTTTCTGGCTTTTCTGGCTTTTCTGACGTTTCAGTTATAACACACATAATAAAGAAAAAATACTACATTTGTCCTTTGACACAATGCTTACTAACCATGGAATGATGTCCCATCCACATCCAAAATCACATCACAGCCCACTCTTTCTGTCCACAGCTGTCTGATAGACTGAAGACTGATCTTCATCTGCTCTGCAGCAGAGATCTTCCTCTCTTCTCTCTCTCTATTTCCACCCTCCTTGATCCTCTCCTCCTCAGAGCAGACCTCAATAACTCTGGGGACCCCCAGTGTTTGAGCTGCAGCCTTTATCTGGGCCACGGTGTCTCTGTTCAGAGCTGATACGGCTCCAGTGTAGGCAAACTCCAGAACCGCCTGAAGCCCCACATGATCCACCTCAGGACCAAGACACATCGACCGCTTATAGACTTCCACATCCATTTCATCATCTTTTCTTTCTCCACCTTTCCCTTGTTCTTCATCGCTCACCATCAGTCCCTCCCGGATGAGGGAGCTGACAGCAGCCAGGACAGGGGCATGTACATGGAAGCTCTTCCCATCCTCAGTGCTCAGAGTCAGGTCAGTGAGGATGGAGGAGTCCCTGAACTCCTTCAAGGCCTTGAATATGTCTTTAGAATAGCTTTGGCTGCTGTATGTGTTATGATCAAATTCTTCATTCCTATCCCCCAATGCCTTCTCTCTTTTTTCCCCCTCCCTTCCCTCCTGACCAGTTGCGCTGGTGTACCTCATCTTGACCTCTGACCCCTCTCTCTCACCCCTCCCACTCATCATCCCCATTCTGACGTCGTTGTAGGCCACAATCCTCCTCAGCTCACGATTGTCCTGTTCTATCCCTTCTCCTCCTTCTTCGATTACTCTTCTCCTCGTTTCCTTCTCTCTCCTCCATCGCTCTTCCCATTCCATTGGTAGGTAACGCCTTGTAAATTCCATGGCAGTGGTAAGACTTGACTTTCTCCTCGTATTTGTAACGGTGTCAGTCTTTCTGAGGTCAACACAATTGCTGATGACATCCAAAAAAACGTAACACTCCTGTCAGCATGATTAACTTGTTAATCTCTCTCGTTTTTACATTTTCTGCCCCCTCCAATTCTTTGTTCCTCACCCTTTTAGAGACTTTTCTTTCTCTCCCATGCAGATTCACCTTCTCTGACTGGCCTTGGATATAAACAACTGGCTTTTTTTAGCTACTGGGTCAGAGAGATTCAGTTTCAACACAATCTTGGCCTGTACTTTATTATAACATTAACCAAGGGAGGAATTAAAGAGAAACTTTTACTTTGGACTTCAAATAACAGAGGGTCATTGGAGAGCCAGGTAGAATATTTGCCAGACCATTGACCTTGATTGGCCTTACTGACTAATTACTAAAATAAAAAGCAAGTAATTTATAGAAGACCATTAAATCTGTTTAGTTTGAACTTGGAAGGTCAGCCAGGCTAACTAGTATGCCTTAGACTGCATTATTTCAATTAGTAGCAAGTGCACTAAGCTTTAGAATATTAGCTACCTCACTGAGATTCTTTGGCTCTGCCCACTGAGGTTTAACCCCGGGAAATAACTAAACTGTATACTATATAACTCCAATCTGCATTCAGAGCAGTAGGTATTGTTGCCTCTGATGGGGCAGTAAGAGTTTGAATCCCTGACTCATTTGGGTTTTATTCTCTTTTTAACTGCATTGGTTGTGTTTTTTTTATGTTTATGATATTATAACCTCCTATGATGCAGGCTATTTCACAGCACCAGTCAAAGGAGTCTACCCTTTGTCACTTCACCTTCACTGCTTATAACTGGGGAGTTGGGTGGGACCTTGAGAAGAAATGGACATGGAGGGTGGTGTCACGGTATGACCTGGACCAAACTCAGAGTGACTTTTTGTCCAACAGCGCCACCCTGCTGCTGCAAGTGGGAGACCAGGTTAATATTCTTTGGTCTGAAGCTGTGATCAGTGGCAATGTCAATAATTCTAATTTAGTGAATGTTTTTTGGTTTTCCCAATGTGAAGTATATGAAAACATGATTTAATATTGCTCATTTTTTAAATTTTAGTGGGACAATTACAAAGATATTTCACCTTATTCCATGCATATATTTTATAATACTTTTTACAATAAATTGAAGCAATAATAAGACTATTACTATTGCTGTTTGTTGTATGTTGATTAAATGTAGTCCTTTCAAAATGCTATTTATGTTTCAAGAAAATGCTACCTGAAATTCATCCATCACTATTTCTATTCTACCCTAAAACATGACTATTTTGTAAACTTGAGTCTTGAAAGGACTCATATCTTTACCAGTAACTCATAATGTGCAACACTTTCATGGCAGAAATTATTTTGTAATAATTTCAAATGGTAGATATCTCATTTTGGAATGAAACTCTTATATTCTGTATTAGGTAATATTATGCAAACAAAACTTTGCCATACTACATTTTTTATCTTTCTACAGATAATATAACTTATGACCAAATGAATTTTAATAAAATCCTTCATGTTGTTCCAAATAGTGGAACAACAATGAGAAGAGGTCCTAAGTGAGTAACCAAGCAGTCTGATAATGCACCATGTGTTCATTAGCCATTATTAACCCTTGTTATACACCCATGACTCATACTGCACCAGAACAACAAATACCTCATTCACATTAACAGTTACAATAAGTAAGCTTTATTTATTCCAGAAACCCCATAGCTGTATTAAAACATTGTCAATAGAAGTTTACAGATGAATGACTTGAAGATTATTCTACTGTTGCACTCATTGTAAGTTTCTCTGGATCAGCTAAATACCTCAAATTTGTTTAAAAAGTTGCTTGTAAAAGTTTGAGACTGTAATACACGTCACACATCATATTTTTCAGTAGCTGAAATAGTGAACAGGTACAATGAAAAGACATTTTCTATTAATCTTTCAGAAAAACAAAATAGAAACTTACAAAAGAACCCTTGAAGAACCGTCTAAATGTTTGTTATGAGAAGAATAAGCACAGTTGCAGACCAACAAATATCTCATTCACAAGATCCTTCTTTTCATTAACAGTTACAATAAGGTACAAGTAACAAGTAAGGCTTATTTATTCCAGAAACCACATAATTGTATTAAAACACTGTCAATAGAAGTTGAGAAGAATAAGCACAGTTGCATTACCATGAGTTATTACATGAGTTATTATTGGTTTACGGTGTATTCCACCTGGCTCAGACATCTAAGATAGACTGGCAGCTTTTAAAGATATCAAATATAATTTCAGTATATGATTTATACCATTTTTTCCTGAAAGGTTTTGTGGGATTTGGGGGATGCCACTGTTTATTGTTTCACACCATGGGCATTGTGAAGCCCTTTGATACTGTAACCGTGAATAAATGTGATTTGATTTGATTTAATTTGATTCATACCAAGAACAACACTGAAAGTCAGAAACAATAAAAGTTTGTCCTCAGGTGAAGGTGATGAGGTATTCTGGGTAGGCCTGGTCATCGTGGAAGATGACGAACATGGAGGGCTGCTGCTGGTTGTCCACAAGACTGTCGAAGCAATCGGTGGGGTCTGAGGTTGAACGGGGAGGGGGGTTCTTCATGGCCGACTTACCAACGGTGTAACGGCCGGTCAGGACACGAGCCACATACAGCCGCTTCAGGCCTGACTGATCAGCTGGGCAAAAACTACGGGCTGAATAATCGGCGTTCACCGCAAAGTAAACTCCCTTTCCATACACTGCTCCTGTGGTGAAAATAGGATGATCTTAGATTACAAATGCAGAAAATGTTGTTTTTTTTGTCTCAAATTGACCAGAATTATCCTTTAAAGCTGCACTAGGCAACTTTGCATGTTGGTGGCCACAAACAGCAGCGAGAAAATTTGAACCTCGCTACCCAGAAATCCTGTAATGTGATGTCAGTAAACGGCACACAGCATGCTCATGTTTACCAGTCCAGCTGGTCTGTGATGGTTATACCAAAGGATACCAAAGGGACGAGGGATGAAAAGATCCAACGTTGGTGAATCCAGCTTTCTCTGGACTTTTGTCATATCCGACACCAGAATTTCATTTGGGCAAATAGAGCGGATCTATGGTGTCTCAATAAGGGGGTTGGGACACTCTTCTTTGTTGCAGCGCCACTTTGTGGTTTGGGCTGATAGGACGGGTGTATTTTCACATAACATCTTGCCACGTGCAGCTTTAGGAACAATTTTCCTGACATATTTTGAGACGGTAACAACAACAACAACTCTTTACCGTGTGCTCCTGTGTAGCCTCTGTCAAATTTGGTCCTTTCAATGCAGTGGCCGGCCTCTGCTGCCGTGCCATGATATAGGATCTTCTCCCCAAGGTCTGATGAACCATTCTTGGCAAGTATGCGCTGCCTACATAATGCATAGGCCTGCCACTGGTAGAAGTTCTGCACACGCTCAATCTGAGATCAGAAACAAATAGATTTAAGCACTTAGCATTCAGGAACACTGCGCTGTTGCAGCACAGTGAGCTTTCACAACTCTCTCTTTCTTTCTGTGTGTGCATCACTCACTTTGTCGATTTTGTATTGCTTAGCTGTTTTCTGGAACCCCTGTGCTACTTCCTGGTACTCCTTTGAGTTAGGTTGCAGGTTGATCTTTTCGAAGGCCTCATCAGACATAGGTTCCCAGTGCCCTGGCAACTCTAAAGCTAAAGCAGCAGACACACATTTGAATGCTAGTGTTGTTAGCTATGGTTAATGTTAAATTATAGCTAATTGAGCTAGCTCTAATTTGAAAATTGCAGGTATTTGCAGGTATTCTCAAAATGGAATGGATTTATGCTATTGTAGGAAATGCAGCAAAAAAAGTGCCATACTTGCAGTCTCCCTCCTTTTCACTTTGTAGGTGTGGCCTGTTTGCCAGTCTGTGGCTTCTTGCTTCTTCAGGTTTACTTTCACCTTCATCATATCCGGTCCCTCTACATCTACAGACACATCTTTCTTCAGGTGAGCCTCTTCCAGGAGGTAGTTCGCACGCAGACTCAGCTCCTGCCAGACTCCATGCTGGTCCTGCATTGACCACTGGACACTCAGGGCTAGCACTGCCTCTTCTTTTTCCTGGAGGTCTCCATGAAGGGCTCTTCTGAGAGCTTTGTCCACCAACTCATTAACGCTCAAAACGTCCTCTTTCAGGCCTTTCAGCACATAAAAGCCCTTGGCCCCTGATTCTGACTGATCTCTGGCCCCAGCTCCGGCTCTAGCTTCACCTCCAGGCCCCGCTCTGTCTCCATCTATACTTTTGTTGCTTTGACCTCTCCTCGGTTCCAGGCTCACCCCTAGGAGTCTGACTTTTGCCTGAATTGCCTCAAGCTCCATGTCTTCAAGCCTGCGAAAATCCTGCCAATCCACCTCTCTCTCTGTCAGCTGCTGCTGCAAGATGGCCTCCAAATCTCTCTTGACAGTCCTAATGGTATTGGAACTGCAAGCCACCACACATAGCATAGCTGGGGATGGCCTCCAGGAGATGGAGGTTGGGCCGGGTGGTGTTGAAAGAGAGGAGTGAGAGCCTTGAGAACGAATGGAGGCATGCTGAAACTTCTTAAGCACTTGTTTAGCTTTTTCTAAAAAATCAAAAAATGGGGAAAAGATTGAGCAAAAGAAAGAGAGCGCACAACTAGGGAGGTGATACGTGGTGTTAAATCTCCAAAAGTTAGATGTTGGACAAGCATGCAGAACCAGATCTAGTGTTGACGTATTTGGACTTTTTCAGCTCAACTCGTTTGAGGCTTCTGCACCCAAACACATTTGTGTTAAATAGTCAAGGAGAGTTGAGAAACAAACCTCTCAAGGTGACGCGGGGGGCCATTTGTCCAAAGCGGTTCTCCAGTTCTGATCTGGAAAAAACACATCAAGACCATGGTAGTTTTAACCAAGCAATCGGATTGGTCACACATAGCATCAATCTGTGCCGATGATTCCAAAATAGAAGTGGTTGCTATACTAAATGTTGTGGTAACTAAGGACCTCATTATCAATCTTACTTTCTCCTGTTTTTTTTTCTTTATTTATGTGCTCTAGCTTGTGGAAAATCTTTCAGTGCACATGTATTTGTTCCCGTTGTATGAAAGTCATAATACCTGAGAAAGTGTTCTTCATTTTGACTGTGGCTATAATAAATCTAAGAACCTTTGAATTGAAGATGGTAAAAATCTAAATGACAATAGCAAAAGACAGAAGTTGACAAAACAACCAATATTACAAAACTAAACTGTGTACATTTTGATATACAACCAGATGCTTTGATGGGTTTCCAACTAATCTCAGATTTAATTTGGACTTTATTTTCCCCTTCATTGTTTGTTCCTGAGTGGAACAGATTCGGTTCTGACCTAAAAGCCTGGAAGACAGGCTGCTGCAGGATGACGATGCGGATGAGTGAGAGGACATTTGGATTCAAGTCCCTGACAGCCGATGCCATGCCATCCAGCATGGCTTTACTCGCTGTGTTAGGGTTCATACCAGCCGCACCTGAGGTATAAAGAACAGGAGTACACATGGGGACTGTATGAACTGACTGTATGAAACACCCCCTCACACACATACACACACACACACATACACACACACACACACAATACAAACCAGTATTGATAGCTGGGAAGGCTGCTGAGCAGTAGCCTTTGTTCTCACACTGCTTCAATATCTTTCCACAAGTGTTGCGAATCCTCTGAGTCTCACGCATAAAACTGGCATGAATGATCTCTCTGCAGCCCAGTGACCCGGCTCCCGTACTGCACATATAGTCTGTTGGAGTACCCACTGTCAAACAGAAAAAACAAAGGAAAAATAAAGGAAATATGACCCCCCCTTCTCCCTTCTCCCATCTACTGCCAAGACGTCCATGAGCAAGGCAGTTAAAGGTGCATAACACAAAATGACTATAATATATCTGTGTGTGTTGGGGGGGTGATCATGTTTTTAATCAATGCCGATGATAGAACGATTATCTCGCTGAAATTTCTGGCTCATACTTTCTGTTGTGGAACTGCTCAAAGATGGAGGATGGTGCTACGAGCGAGCGGCTTTGCACCAGATTTTGTTCTCACGCCACAAAGGCAAATGACACAGCAGAATTGTTTTTGCATTGTGATATATTACCTCTTCACTAGACGTTTCTGTTGGATCTCTGCTTTAAGTGGCTAGCTTACTCGTTTTATTGTGATTTATATTTCAATGCCAACGACCTGTTGATGTTGCTGCATTTCCTTGGTTGGAGGTTGATAAAAGTCATAGATTACTTATTGACCCTTTAACCCCCAACTGCTCCAGTACAGCTGCTGATTTCAGTCTCATGTTCAGACCCACCTCGTGTTAACGCTGCTTGGACTCTGGGCCCTGCTGCAGTCACGATGGCTTTAGACACCCCTATGGAGGGAAACAGTGACGAGTTAGCGAATATACAGTTAGGATCCAACGGCATGTCAGTGTTAGGCCTCCACAGATAGATCACAGCAACAACACTGTTAGCCAACATTGGTGTTTTGCAGATATATCAACACCACCATGTAATTCACTCATAATGCTAAAATATATTACAAAAGCAGCACAAAGTGAGATTTTATCACTGACAATTTTGGTACCTGACTGCTGGCTAGAGAAGTCAGTTGTGTTAACGATGACATCAGTGGTCTCGTGAATGATGTTTCCACAGACCAGCTGAAGCTTGACTCCACCCATCATGGCTGTGACCTCATCTTGGGTTGAAGAGACATGGCGGTAGAAGGAAACTGAAAGCAGAAGGGCAATATTAGAAAAAGGATAATATTTTCATCAAAAAATTGCAATGAAGGATTGTTTTAAAGTTTATATGGAAACAAGTAATTTAGCAAATTAAGCTGAACATCAAATTACAATGAAATATCTGCCCACCTTGATCTGGGTGAGCATCGTTTGTGAATCCTCTGAGATGCAAAATCCCCTGGGCAGACTGGAAAGCCTGTATAGACTGGAAATGAAGGGTTTCATTCTAAAGTGCTATATATTCATTTGACATTTTTAAAATACAAATAATTATATTATCTAAACTATTATTAAGTTAGCTAATAACATCATCTTTAATAGTAATGAACTGAGTTATACTTTCATGCTAGCAATCATATTGGGTTAGCGCCTTGCACGGCAGCCCCTCCATCAGTGTATGAATGTGTGTGAATGAGGTGAATGTGAATGCAGTGTAAAGCGCTTTGAGTGGTCGGAAGACTAGAAAGACTAGCTATATAAGGGCAGTCCATTTTACCATTTTTTTTTTTATTGTAAGAGTAGACTTTTTCAAGAACAGTATTTTTGGTGGTATAGGGACACACTAAAACAATGAATCAACGATACTGTTATATGAGACTTATTCCTCTGCTGCAATTTGGTGTTTGAGTTATGCCTAGCCACATATGAGGACACCAAAGACCAGACCTCCAATTTTGGTCTGGCTACAGCCTTGAGTTATACATGTACTACAGGTGGTCACTTCACACATTTGGTGACAATAAATGTTTGCTGCACTGCACTTTGCCCTTTTACAAAGATGGAAGAAAATCCAAACGTATATTCATCAAAGATCTACTGTACACACCAATAAAGACTGAGCTTGGACAGTGAATAAGGTGTGGTGAGTTTCATTCTACTCAGTGTGTTACAAGGCACCGCTATGGCTCTCAATGGCCCTTTCCATTACCTTGGTAGATTCTTTGTCATTTGGGTGGATGATGATGCGGACCAGGAATGGTGCTTTACTGACTCGGGTCTGTTCATATGCGCGGATCTCCTCCAACAGAACTCTGGCCGTCATGCTGTGAGGAAAGCGCAGAACAGCACCGGTTCCAAGGGCAGGGAGAGCAATAGAACCAAGGCCTTCATACTCACAGGAGGCCAGGATATTGCGGATGCCCTGTCTCAGAGCCTGGAAAAGGTCAATGGTCAAGGCTTATCAAGGTCACTTCAGGTTGGAAAAAGGTACATTTGCAAAGAGGGGAAGCAGTGCAGTTTACAATTCACTATTTTTTTGTTCACGCACATACACCAAACACACTATTTCACCTGAACTGCTGTTCCTTGTTGGTTATTATCCCAAGGAAGAAGGTTGAGGAAGAATACTTGGCCACACGGAAGTCCAGACAAGCCCCCCACCATAACAAAGTCACCAGGCAGTGTTGCTCCTCCTGCTTCCCTGTGGAACCCTGCAGCCAGCTGGGGTCCAACCAAATTGGACAAAATGTTTCCCACACGGGTAGAGAGAAGATCATGGGAAAGCATAGGAGATACCAGGGCATCCAACTGGGAAGAGAGCAAGAGTAGCAGTGGAGGTTGTTAAAAGGGGGACTTATTCTGTGGTACTTAACAGAAGAAATTAGTAACTGTACTTCCAAAATTATTATTTATATTATAGTCTTGAGAATTGCTCTAATCAGCTAAGATAATTGTTGAGATGATATCAAAATCCCCAGGAGAACAAGTGTTGGTGTCTCAGCCCTGTTTCTCACCTGCTGGGTTTCAATGACTCCCTGAACAATCTCCACCTTGACAGTGTCTCCAGAAGATCCAGCAGTAGCTCCTCTCACTGGGTCTGGGGCAGCAGCACTATGACCCCTCTGGAAGCCATAATGCCTGGTTGTACTGCGTCCTGTATCTATCCCTTGGAGAAGCCTGTCACACGCTTCCTGCATGGACTTCACCACCTCTCCTCTCTGATCAATTAGGATAACTTTGCTCAGGCTTCGGCCCTGACTCCCAAACTCCCTAACAGCAGTCACAATGGCCTCAGTACAGACTCTGACAGGGACACGAAATATCCCT
This sequence comes from Gephyroberyx darwinii, assembly GCA_900660455.1. NCBI lineage: Eukaryota > Metazoa > Chordata > Actinopteri > Trachichthyiformes > Trachichthyidae > Gephyroberyx > Gephyroberyx darwinii. The sequence continues at coordinate 25,223 of CABFOQ010052403.1, forward strand.
GAGCTGATACAGGGCATGGCTATAGACTGGAACCCCATGGTCTCTGCTAAATTCAGAGCAGACCGGACAGCTTTTTCCAGTAAGGCCCTCTCGCTGCCACCTGCTCCTTTCCCTACAGGCCCAATGGCATGCAGCAGTGCCTTGCAATTTAGGTTCCCTCCTGTGGTCACTACCACATCACCTGTAGGAATTTTCCCAATCTGCCTTACTAGCGCTCTACTCTCCTTCTGCACTTCAGGACCGCCTGCATGACTCAGTGCACCAGCCACACCCCCACCATGATCCAAATCCTCATTGGCAGCGTTCACCAGGGCATCAGCATGCTCTTTGGTGATGTCACCTTGGCGCACCAGCACCTGGAGCCCACTATGAAGGCAGTAACTAGCAACTGTTGAGCTTCCTTTACTCAACTGTACACCTGATGTCCTGTCCTCTCTGGTTGTGCGATATTGGTCCTGAAGCTGTATGAGACACTGCTGCGAACGACTAACACTTTGAAGCTTCTCCCTCCCAGGGGGACTTTGAAAGTAGCATAGTGCCCCAGGCATGTCAATGGGGATTGTCTCCCGAACCAGGGAGTCCAAAAGCGAACACAGTTTTTTCCTAACCTGAGTCACTTGGCTGGACGGACCTGTCAGCACTACCATGGGGCTAGAGGATGAGACTACAGGGTGAAAGGTCACCCCAAAGTGGTCAAAACCAAACAGTTGCAGAAATTCTGGTAACCGGTCTGCTATTTCTGCAAAGGGGAGAAGAACCTTTTCTTTTACACTGGACTGGTCCAAGATAGACTGTACGATAACCTGATTCAACTCCTCAACCTCTTTGTTGTGGCCCAGTAAGCAAACCTTGCTGCCTGAGCCAAACCTGACTATAACCCTATATCTTCCTCTGTTTATCTCATTTACTTTGCAGTCAAGCTTCCCCCTAAGCTCTGACGGCACAGCAGAGTTAGGGATGTCAATGTTTACTTCCTTGAAGTGGGTGTGCAATGCCTTTTCTGCTTCATCCAGTTTATCAGAGGAGAAGGTGAACAGACGTAGCTCTGTGTCTCCTAACTCTATTTCCACCATGTCACCAACCCCTAACAAGTCACCTAGCACCCCTGGACCTCCATATTCTTTCCTAAGGAAGGCCAAGAGATGTGGGCTCACGCCAGAAACCATCCTCTCTAACACCAAATCCTCTGTCTCAGAGATCCATTCTCCTGCCTTAAGAATATCCCCAACAGAACCTTCCAGAACTAACTGACCCGCATCACCCTGCCTGACCTTCACTCCAGGAGTATTCCGTCCCAGAGTGTGCTCTATCTTCATCCAAAGGAGGCGGAGTTTGGCCTTGCCCAACCGACGGGTAGTGGTTTGCTTCTGACTGACACCTGACACCTGACCTTTGACATGTGAGCCACATCCCACATCCCTCAACCTGGCGTGGACCTGGGAATGTTCACCAACCACCACAGCCACCACAGCCACTCCAGCCTGGCTATACACCCTCACCTCATCTGCTGCTTGACTAGAGCTGTGAAGCAGAACCTTGACTTTATGTGGGTCCACCTCAAAGTGGCAGAGGTAGCGTTCTTTGATCTGTTCAAAGAGTTTCTCCACTTTAGCCTTCCATTGCTTGACTCCATCCCTATCTGAGCTAGTTTGGGCTAAGCTCCTGACCAAAGCGTGCCCCTCCTCTGGGTGGAGCTGTACAGAGCTGGCCATAGAGGTGAGTTCTTCCATTAGTTCCTTCCCAGCCCTGGGGCATTCCTTGAGGTATTGGAGGAGGTAAGTGTCAAGTTGTAGTTCATGTTCTACACCACTGGATGGCAGTGTCGAAGCAAGAATGGACAGGTGGCTCTGCAATTGGAGGTAGATAAAAACTTAATTTATTCTTCAAAAATATGATTTGTTTTCAATTTATGTATTTATCTGCAATAAAAACAGCCTTAAAATCATCACCACTACAAAAAATGTTTAAGTGCTCTAATTCTCTTATTATGCTGTCTTGATGACATACTGGGTTTTTAACACTGGGTTTTTCAATGGCAGTACCAAGTCATATTGCACTATTGTACAGTACTGCCATCTTGAAGGTTATCCTTTACCTTTCAACTGTTTTAGTATTGTTAACTGTGATTCATTTAAATTGTCTTATTTTAAACATTTTTAATTGATTTGAACTGATCAAACTGGTTTGGGCTGGTTCGGTTCGGTAATTCAGTACTGAGTACTCTGTGAACTCTTATAATATTGCCCAGAGGCTTTTTAATGTAATACTTTAATGTAATATTATTTTAAATGTTTCGTGAGGCATCGAGGAATTGAAACGTAAAGGAAAAATCCACTCTAAAACACTTTAACATTGTTTAACAACTACTGCCGATGTTCCTTGCATTTCTGGGTTATTTCTGGGTGCTTATGATGCCTTATAATGCCTTATGAGCATTACGTCATGTAAGTTGTTAACTTAAGATATAACTGAGTGGTGAGACGCCTGAAGTTTGCAGAACCCGATGAATGTCTCGCCTGTGCTGGAGCTGTCAACCCCAAGTCTGGGTGGACCAAGGAGGTGATGGGAGAGGAAGAGCTGGTGGTGGCAGAGGAGGAGGTGATGGGAGAGGAGGTGGGAGGCCCCAGGCTCCCTTGGACGCTGAGCACCAGAGGACCGTCCGCTAACTCCAACACATGCTCAGATTTCTCCAGGACTCTCTGCTGATCTGAGACAGTAAAGTGGACATATATGGAATTAGGTATTGCTCTTGGGCATAAAATACAGGCTCTGGTACTTGGTGAAGCTCTCTCGCTCGCTCGCTCTCGCTCTCTCTCTCTCTCTCTCTCTCTCTCTCTCTCTCTCTTCCTGCGCTGGTTGCAATGTGAAAGTGAAACTGTCTTGTATTTCTACATCGACATTTTTCATACGTGAAAATGTACCATATAATTTCAAAGGCAAAACCTTGGGATGTATGTCTAT
>CABFOQ010052403.1:28679-38918 GCA_900660455.1 Gephyroberyx darwinii
CTCTCTCTCTCTCTCTCTCTCTCTCTCTCTCTCTCTTCCTGCGCTGGTTGCAATGTGAAAGTGAAACTGTCTTGTATTTCTACATCGACATTTTTCATACGTGAAAATGTACCATATAATTTCAAAGGCAAAACCTTGGGATGTATGTCTATAGGCTGTTACGTTATTAAAAACACGCACACGCGCGCGCGCACACGAAAAGATCAGGTGTGATCAGCTGGTGCAACTTGTTTGCAATTTAGACCGACTTTCAATTTCTTCAGCATGACGCGATAGTGTCATGGAAAAAAAACAACAACCATTAAATCCCACATCAACGGATCCATTTCTACCCCCTACCTGTTTGATGTCTGAAGGCGATCATATAAAGTTTGTCATTCGCGTTCCTCAGCGGTCCGCAATCCCCTCCGCCTGATCTGCGGCGGATCTGGAAGTAGCTTTCTATTCTCCTCTTTTGCTCTGTGTCCGGCCTGGGACACTCGAAGAAAACGGGATATTTATAAGGATCCCCCATGGTACTCAAGTTAAGTCAGACTGAAATAGTTTCCGGATTCATCAAATGTTTTGTCAAATGTAGATGAAGTATGTGGAGGAGTGGCAACTGTCAGATCCGGCCACAAGTGGTGCTCACTGCAGAGCCAAATGGGTGGAGCTTGACCTGGTTGAAAAATCACGGTAATAGTCCTATAATAATACTATAGGGACTTACAGTGTGTGTGTGGTACTCAACAAGGTGTCGATCCTCATTTAATCTACTATTGAGTCTTAAAATATTATTTTTCTTACAATAAAGTGAACAAATAATGTGACAGTGGGATGAGATGGTTCCACTACTGATTCCTGATACTGCTGGAGTAATCTTCCTTGTTTCAAGATATTGAAGATTGTCTCTGTTGGAAACTGAAATGATGTCTTAATCACCGTGTCTCATGTCTTGATCACTGTATCTTAACCTTTCTGAGTAATATGATTGTTATACACATCTCTAGTGCTAGTGTGAGGTGATCCTAACTGCTGCAGTATCATGTGACATGTATCTATACATCTATCTATGCATCTTATGTTCGATCTATCCACCTGAATGTATTGCTTGTGTGAGCCCATACTGGGGGCCGACCCCATGAGAGATTTAAGACCTTTAACACAGTACATATTGTTCAGTCTAAGTTGAAAATAACCTTGTAGATGTTTTAGAAACTACCCCCCTCCTGTCTTTCCCTCCTTATAGTCACTGTCCAGATAGTTCTCTGGAGATCTGCAGACCCTACCCTGTGTGTGTACATCTCTCCTGAGTACTCAGCTTTTTTGCTAATAAATATACTCAATTAATTCTGGAGGACTCTTTGTCAACCTCTGAATTTATTCAACAAACATTCTAGAAAATTACTGAAAAACACGTTTAAAAAAGTATTGGAAACAAGTGAAAGTATGTGTCACCCACGCTGGTAAAATATTTCACTTGTTCTGCAAAGGTAAAGTTTTAATAATCAATGCCAAACTAAATGACTTGTTGAAATGGACATTTTTCATCACCTTGTGGTTTGTTTAATTGTTTAATCAGCATTAGAGAAATCAATTTCCTGGTTACATAGAAATCAAAAAAGTGATCACTTCAGAATTAGGATTTTACATTTGAAAATTATCATCACATCTAAACAAAAAGTTTTAAAAAAATAGAGACAACCCACAATGAATGACACCCATAAGAGAAGAAATGTTTAAAAAAATATGTAGTTATACAGTAGTAGCAACACTCTAATAGTTTAGTTTGGTGTAGCATGAAATACTAAACACAATGAGAGGAGACAAAAACAGACTTTTTTTTTGGGGAATGAGATAAAAAAAACAGCTACACCAAAACACAAACGACTAATAAAACATCACACCTTAAAAGAAACAAAGAACTAAAAATCAACACCACACAACTGAATGGGATAATAATGGGATGACCACTGCTTGTTGATGGCTGAGATCTGGCATGCAGGGTGGGCAGGGAAAACAGTTTAGCTGGTCCTGAATCAGAAACAGCAAACAGAAAAATGTGGTTAGGGGCTTTAAATGAAGTTTCACTTGTCCAGTTACTAAATTGTAAATATTTTCACCTCTTCCCCTCAGAGCTCAAATGATTGCAGGCTAATCCACAGTCAGATAGTCCGCCCTGGATACCCTTACACAATGTTTCCTTTAAAACACTTACTTTTTGCTGCAGATGAAGTTGAACCTCTCAGTATCAGGCAGGCTGAACCAGCTATGATTCCCCCCTTTCTCCATGGCTCCGGACATCTCACAGTCTCCGGTAGCGTTGGTCCATTTGTTGTAGCAGAATGGCTTGTCGGTGACCCAGAACCAGAACTCCAGGACGCAGGTGTAGCGCAGACCCAGCCACACATAGGGACTGTCAGCCTCCTTCACTGTCTCCTGGATCCATTCCTGGATCTGTTCAGTGTGGATGGAGACCAGGTCATCATGTTTCTCTCGGCAGTAATCTAAGGCCTCTTCCCAGGTCTTGTTCTGGTGGATCAGGATCAGGTTGTCTGTAGTGGAAAAAAACAGAGATATGCAAGTGATCATGCTAGTGGCTTTGTTGGTGTTCAGTTAATTGCTGAGAACACTGTGCTATGGTTCGACCAGAGCCGGCCCTAGGTTTTTGGGGGCCCCAAGCAAAAATGTCTTAGGGGGCCCTCTGTTAAAAAAGAGTTTGAGCATTTTCTGAGTGTAGGACAAGACATAATACGACATAACATGACAGAATTAGACATACAGTCACGTGAGAAAAAACAACAACAACTCTTCAATACACCAAAACACAATAAATTAGCACGGAGGTGAGCGTGTGTGGGAGATTCTCTTTGTCTTTGGGATACATTCAACTAGGGCTAAAACGTAGACATGTGCATGTTTTGTTCTTCGTGGCTCTTTGATAAACTCACTGTGGCAGAAGAAAGGATTTTTGTCTGTACAATTGCTAAGGCTCCACTTGCCAGCCGACTTGATCATAACACAATCACCACTGGACTGGGAATGGCAGTTGAATGAGGACTCAGTCCCACCTGACCACTTCCAGGAGTCGGCGATCAGGCCAATGGCAACGTAATACTCTTTTTCTGGAGATCGTTTTGTTTTAATGTCAGCTAATATAGTTTCGTTTGAAGTCTGATTTGGCCCACTGATCAAGCCAGTGTAGTTGTTCTGGCAGTAGCTCTGAGCCTCATTCCAGGTCTTTTCTTCTTCTATCAGATGGTGTGTTCTGGTGTTTTCTGAAGAAGAAGAAGATTCGTGGAGTGAACAAATGTCCTCATATTATTTGATATGCACTTGTCAAAAATGTCCATCTTTACAAGTCATTTAGTCACATATCTGGTTTTAAAATCTCATTTTTCTTAATTAAAACAAGTGCAACAATCTACCAGATGGGGTGAGAAAATGATATTTGTTTCCAGTGTCCATGTGTGGGCAGAATAAGGCAGATCACTCCAATCTAAAGTAAATGCCGCTTGATTTTAAATTCAATAAATATTCTTGAAACAAGTGAAATCATCTCACACCAATGACAGATTTTTCACTTTTAAAACCTTCCACTGAAAAGAGGAAATTCTTTTAGCTCTTTAAGGCAGGATGACCCACCACACCTCTTCGGGAAACACTGAGATACATTATTGGCTTTTTTGCCAAAAAAACAATAAATACATTTTGTTTTTTATAAATGAATGAATTAAACATGCAAAGAAAATGATATTTTTATGTAGCTGTGGTCAAGGAAGAACCTGCATCGTATTGGCAGTGGACGACTGATCTGATAAAAAGTACAAATGTGATAGGATGACATGCTGAATGAACATAGTATTACCTACCATCGTAGCAGACGAAATGTTGTTTTTGTCTTTTGCAGCCTATATTATTCCATTGGCCCTCAGAGTTCATATGCACACAGTCCTCATCCCCATTAACATTATTTGGTTCATTTGTTTTCCATTTTGCCTCACTTTCCTTTAACTCTATCCTCGACTGAGACCAGCGCCACTGCCTCCTCAGCCCAATCCAGGCTCCTGCACCTATCTTATTTACAGGGAGTCTTTCCCTTTCCGTCTTGTTTCTGATGATGGCCAGGTCAGTGTTATGCTCCCTGCAGTGCATCTGGGCGGCAGACCAGTTCATAGACTTATTAACAAAGAGGTGTGTTTGAAATGTGGTGGAGGAACAATGACCTAAAACAGAGAAAACATTGTGGATAGGAGTTGATAGCATAGAAAGCAGCTGTTTTGAGTTATGAAAGCACACCTACTGCTTACACCAGACCCATTAAGTTCAGTGGGGTTTTGAGTATAGTTGCCTGCGCTTGGCTGTCATTATTTCCTATAAAGGAGAGTGATCAGTCCACTCACCTTTTTTATTTTATGTTTTATTCTGGACAAAGTAGACAGACAAACAGAGTTGTGAAGTTGTAGGCATAACATGCACATCTGCAACAGCTGTTTCAGGAGTGAGGAAAAGGGCTGCTGTATTCTCTTTGACACACCCAGGTATTTTGTGGGGGCGTGTAACTCACTCAGCAAAAAGGGCTGTCAATTCAAGTAAGACAAGAGCTGAGTAGAGCCAGTAAGATGATCCACTCACCCATCAGAATGAGCAGAAGCAGATTCCACTGCATCTTTGTTCTGTTGGATGAAAACTGAGCGAACACAGTCTCAGATCCTGGATAAGAGCTTTAGTAGACAGTAGGCCAAACAAAATGATTTTAATTGCTTGTCTGGTTTTGAGGAAACATACAATAGCAGGCATACTGTATACCCTGGTTAAAATAAGATATCTGAAAAAGATCTTAGTCCACCCGCTACCAAAACTGTCAGTCCATGCTTTTCTCCTCAGTGAACTGTCACAACACTGTTCACATTCAGAAATGCCTTTTTTATCTGTTAAAATGTCAGATTCATGGTCAATAATATACGTCAACCAACTCTCATATTGATTGTGACATTTTATATGAGAATTAAATGTATATGCAGGTTTGTTTTTTGTTTTGGTGTTTTGGCATCAGGGCCCTGTTGCATCCGCCTCTACTTAACCCGCCAGCCGAGCGATCGGCAGTATTCCCATGAAACAGAGCCCACGGGTGGATGCTGGGGTGGTGGTGGTGGTGGGATGAGAGCTTCATCAGCATCGGCATAAACAGCAACAGAGCAACACGGTGTGCAGAGCGGCAGCAGAGAATAGTTTGCATAGTGTTGCCTCAGGGTAACGTACTAGTTTTGCCTCAATGTCACTTTAACAATAAAATCTAGAAGAAGAATAAATGTTTTCTCTTAAGCAGAGGGGTCTAAGGAAACCCATAGTATAATTGCTTTTAGTCACATGACTTTCCCCCCCTTTCTGTCAACCTCTTTTCCCACATATACATGTGTGGCTCACATTTCGTAAATAACATCATCTCTCAGCTTTTCCTTCAATGAAAAATTGGATTTGTAATCTTACGTACATTCAAATTATGTTTTCATCACTGTATAATGTTTTTACAAAATATATATTATTATAAATTGATAAAATAGGTATGTTGCCTCAAAGCAACACGTGCGATTATGGAACAATAACCCTAACCACAGTAAGCTAGCAACTACCATTCTTTACAGTAACAACTAAGACACTAGTACTATCACTAGAATAATGTTAATAATTGTTAGTTAGACAGTAGTGAGTTGGATGATACAGATGCAGGTGATTTTTAAAAATTGCCATCATCTTATATCCATACTCGTATAATGTTGCCTCAAAGTAACGTACCCCAAAATAACCCCCCAAAATATTAAATCTAAAAAAGAAATTGTAAAGTAAAGAAATTGAACCACGCGGTTTTTTTTTAATCAATGATTTCATAGTGCGTGCAGTAGCGGGTTAAATGGGCGGCGCAATTTGCAGCGGCTATAGGGACGCTCAGCTGACACATCGGACTGACTGAGCTGCAGCGCAACTCCAGTGTGACTGCCTGAAATAGCTTCGCAGGCTCCACTCCATATAAACATACAATAAAAATATATCGTTTATGATATAAAAGAAAAGGTAAAGATTCTCAAAATACAAAAACTAATGGAGCGTATTAGGGCCAAGATGTGATACGACAGAAACTTGATAAGAGCATTCATGTCATCCATTTTAACGAATAGCCCCAATAAACATTAAAGTCTGACTTTCTTCACAGAAAGTCTGACTTTAGACTCAGAATAAACGCTTCCGCAAAAAACACTGTCCTGAGGAGGATCTCAACACATATTACCTGATAAATGTGTGCGACCTGCCGAATAAAGTTAGAAAATTCACAAAATAAATGTAATTTTAAATATACAGTGTTACGCAGAAGCACTGCAAGTACATGTAATGGATATATTGCACACACACAAACATGAAATCCCAAATTACACAGCAGTACATCCAAGAGTGGAGTAACTCACCTGTTCCACCTGATCCCTTCTCTCCTCTGCTTCACTGTCACGTCTCTTCCCTCTGGATCTGCTCGTGTCCTTCTGCCTCCGCGCGCTCCCTCGCCTTGTTATGTGTCATACGTAAGCAAATGTTCTCTCGAAACTCTCCAGTCAGTATTTCAATATTCAGATGTTGCTGATTCAGATCTGTATCATTGCCATGAATGGCCTCATTGCTAAAGAAAAAAGATTAGGATCTTTTAGGAGGAAATGTTATTAGTTTTAATGGAAACCAAACAAATCCCAATAGATTAAGCAAAGAAAATGTACATTGCACAAAATACAGTTTGTACAAACGGCACGGAGTAGTCAAGTTTGAAAGATTTATGATTTTCAGTGTGCCTCTCTTGCTCTAGCTCCTTTTCAATGTGAAAAACAGAATCATTCATGATCTCCATATCACTTCCTTGATTGTCCAGAAAGCAGAAAGGAAGGGTTTTATTCCAAAATGCACTTTGAGGGCAAATAAATACAACTGATATTTATTAATCAATATTTGAGTAATATTTACGAAGATACAAATCATGGCATCCTCAAAAACATTGTTAATTTGCAAGTTCAGAAGATTTCCATAGTGAGGATTAATTTTTGCCTGCAGTCATGGTGGATGAGTCATTTTTGATTCAAACTTCAAATATACAGCTAACGTCAACCATAAATTAAGCCTACACTCATAAGCAATGTGAACATAGGCCTACAATCATATGATTATACAGTGTAATAATCACGCAAACATAAAACAATATGAAGTCTGTTTTTTTTTTTAAAGAAAAAACACATTTGAAAATGATTTCAAAACTTTGGGGAGATTCTTTAACAAATTTAAAAATTTAAGCCATCCCTAGTATTATCCAGGGTAGGAATCCAGGTATGCACAGAACATTTTCTACAGGGTCAAACAGAAGGCAAGGATGTTTTACCTAGGTCGCTGTTCCTTGTATGTAGGAACAGTAACCATCAGGGTCAAAGGTCAAAGTGGATCAGTACCTGCTTGTCCACACCGGCTCCGTCCCGGCTCGCGCTTCAGCGAAGCATCTTATTACTTTTCAAGTCTATTTTTTTTCAACTTCGCACGTAAACACCCCATTTAAACCCCACAGTCCAGGCTTTTAGCCAATATAACAGATGAATTTCGATCATAACTAAAGAATTAACCTCACCCTGCCTTGGTCATCCTCAAAAACGTTTTTGTTGTGGTCTGATAGGACTGAGAAGGAGAAAGAGAGCGAGTGCTTTCCACCTGCAGGAGCTAAAAACTATACTCTTTAAGTTGAATTCGGTATTCTATGTGTGTTGCTAACCTGTTCAAACTAAAAATTGAAAACTACCCAATATTTTCTGTTAGGTAGTGAACGCGCAGCAGAAACGCTACTGAAGCAGAACCGGTGTGGACACGAACGCAGGACTGGCGTGTAATACTACTCGGCCTTCACGCGCTGCTGAGGTGATGCGGCCTGTGTAGACTTTGCTTTACTCTCATAGATGCATGGCATGGTGGTTTCTTCTTCTTCTTCTTCTTCTTCTTCTTCTTACTGATAGCTGATAGGGCAGCTTTAAAGAGTCACTGGCAGATGAATGAGAGGATATTCTACAGATTGTGGACCCTCGATATAACTAATATCTTAACTATAACTTGCCCCCTGATATGTTGTTACTCATCTTTTTACATTTTAGGCATTTAGCAGACGCTCTAATGCAGAGCAAGTTAGGAAGAGTGAGCAGTCAGGGGTTCGGTGTCCTGCTCAAACACACCGGACAGTACACATAGCAGCTGGTAGACACATACTGGCTGTTGCAGTGATGGAACACGTGACCTTTCGATTACAGGACGGCCTGCATCACCACAAGGCCACCCGTCTGGATAATCCGACGATGACAGAAGGTCTTCGATGGTCTCTTCCATCCCTGCGCTGTTACAAAACAGGGTTCACTGGCAGTAGAAAGTGAGGACATTCTGCTGGTTTCCCCGTATCAGCACCGTGGGGCAGTGGAGGCCACAAGTCAGGGTGTCCAGCCAGGCCATGTATAGAGCACTGGGGCAGTCAGTCTGCGGCACTGGGAGGCTCCTGGAAACAAACACCACATTTACACAAAACAATGCAGTTGAGTCACCAAACCGAGTCTGAGGAACCAGAGTTCAAGTAATCAGTGCTAGAAGAGATTGAAAAGAACATCAGCCCTGACACAGGACGCTTTGGGAGTCTTTCAGCGTATGTTTTTTTTTTCTTTGAGCCCTATAAACTAAGAAACTATGTCGATTTTCACCAACCCAATCCTTCACTTGTCTAGTTTCACCGCGGTGGCACGCCTATGCACAAATACACTTTTAGACTTTGTTAAAGACGGGTAAACTCCAACGTCTCCATTGTCATGAAATCAAAGATGGCTGACAGACGCCTCAAATTCTTCTTCGTCACTTTTCTTCTGAGCAATATGTCACGGAGATCCTGGTGCAGACATATTTTAAATCAACCGTCAACGAGGGGTTAATTGAATACTCGACTCTGTCAAGGTAATAAAGGTCGCGCACCTAGGCTGTTAGAAAAGTACTTGAAAAGTCTACCTTGCGACCACCGGAGGAAGACTGTCAGCCATCTTTGATTTCATTACATTGGAAATTTGGAGTATACCTGTCTTTAACAAAGTCTAAACGTTTATTTGTGGACCCATACGATGAAAGACAAATTCACATCTTTCAGATTAAAAGTTAGTTTAGTTGTCATAATGGTGACTCTCAAAGTTGTGGATTTCAGTCATTTCACTAAAATAAAAGTCCTTGACATACTGGCGGCTTCTGAAAGGGAGTTGTCTTGAAATATACCAAAAAATGGAATTACAACATCAAAGCAGTGTGTTGCATTAGCCTCTCAGTGGTTGTGTTGCAAGATAAAGCTGCACACAAACGCCTCTATTGTCTCACTTCCCCACAGTTCTTATTTCTCTCCTCCCTTCATCTCTTCATCACTATCCTCTACTCCTCTATGTAGTGTATGCAGGAGACATCAATTGATCCCCCCCTGGGATCAGACAGAATACAGATCAACACCTAAAGACTAATCACAGTCTTCTCCCAGGACCTTGATCAAAGGTTGAGACCCCTGCTGTGCTCCCAGGAACCCCCTTCGCAGAAAAAGGTGGATTGCCCCCATAAAGCTGCCAAAAAGTAACACTTTGCAGGTTCGACTAGCCCGCTCTGGTGCCATCAGAAGATGGGACCATTGATAAGGGCCGGGGGAAACTTACTCTGCATTCCAAGGGAGACACAGAATAAGAAGATCAAAGGGTTCTACAACACACTGTATAAATGTGATTTCTGTATGTGTTTTATTAGATTTGAACTTGACATCCTTTGGCAGATGATGTACCCTACTCCTCTTGGTTATTCAAGGCACACAGGATGTGTTGTGAAGACTTTTGGTTTACCTGCCAGTGTTTTATGGTAAGACAGTGATGTTTGTTGTCATACAAACACATTTGCTGTGAGGTGATCAAATATGTCATTCGTATCCCTAAAGGAGCAAGAAGAACGACGTTTCCAAACCTAAGCTGGAAAGGCAGTTCTTCTAAATGGCAATCATCTGTCATCAGGTCGTAAATCTGATGAATGCAAATTAGGAAACACACCTTCTCTCCTGACAGACCATAAAACCCTCTCAACCCTTCTCTAGTTAGTTAGTTGCTGAAACTATCTCACCCACGAACAAAGGAGGACAACTCCTGCGACAGGCGGACGGGCAGAAACTCAGGCGGCAAGACATCAAGAAACATA
>CABFOQ010052404.1:0-16195 GCA_900660455.1 Gephyroberyx darwinii
TAGCTGGACACCAAGTCGCCAACAGTAGCACTTCTAAATATGGCAACTTGAATCGCCAGATTTATTCTGCCTAATGTAAGATCTTGGTGCAGCACCCCATGCACGCGCTACTCACACCGACAGTATACATGCGCGAGGTTACATCCAAGTAGTTAGACTTCTGTAGCAAAATGGTTAAAAGTCAACCTCAATAAGAACTTTGCGTGTTGTAAAGAGACGGAGCTTGTAAACTGTTATTCCGTGGGGCGTATCGGTTATTTCCAGGCCGGCGCGGTGAAGGGGAGGGGTTGTAAACACACTCTCCAAAGTAACTCACCGGGAGTTTGGGGTCTATTTCACATTTACAGCAGTGACAGAAAAACCGATGTTGTGGTGTCGCCGCAGCCTCCGCCATCTTCACGGTAGAGCGCAGTCACTGACGTCGGTATGGTAGCCCACAGAAGTCCAGGAGGTTTCAGTTTGGATGACACGTCAGAAAGCCTGCTCTAGCTGTGTACCAACCACACACACACACATGCAATCAAGTACTGGGTGGGCAACACATTTCACCAGTCACATTTTCAAATATAAAGTTACAGTTTGTGTAGGAGGGATACAGAAGGATACTGACAACCAAAATTGTGCAAATATATTTAACATTGAATGACATGATTTTTTTTTTTTTACTGGTGAATAATAATAATAATAATTTGCCATGAAGCTGCACTTCACACCAATTAAGGCCAAAAGTAACGAGTTGTCAGGGTGACATCATGGATGCAGTTTCCTTTATGTCTGTTGGGGGTCGCCAGAGAATAAAAAATGGCACCAGATAATCACAGTACAATACGATGTTATAATATTGGGAGGATTGACTCAGCTTAAACATACATACATTACTACACAAGATACATTAATAACTATCAGACTCCATAAGCATGACACATTTTATTAAAACCAAGACAGTGACCTCTAATAACAATCATAATAACCACAAACAGCACTAACAGAACAATGATAGAGAGGTCATATTACAACCAAAACAACACATATTTATAATTTTGCAGTTACAGTATGAGACATTTTGGCAAATAGGTAAATAGGCATTCTCATTTGAAGCAATAACAAAACAGTTAGTTAGTTAGTTGTTAGTTTTCACTTAAGCAACAAAATAGTAACATTGGCCAGACAAGGTTGAGCCATTCAGGTATGAATCAAACGTTATAATGGCAATGCTTCAGTGTTTATATACTCAAGAATCAGCTCTCTCTCCCATATATCTTGTATAGCATAGCCCCCAATAAACACACATGAAACATCACAACAAGGGAAAATATCCAGGCTAATCCCAATACGTTAAACTTGGCACACAGCTTAACTTTTCATTTTTATATATATAAAAAAAAAACAACATTTTCCCTGCATCCTGTAACTTTCAGTATAACACCAATACACTATTTCATCAACAGATGCTTTAACCGCAGCATTTTATCATTTTCAAATGAACATTTTCCATACGCCACCTTTCCATTTCATGAACTAACACATATCACTTGGTGACTCCTAGGGTAGGTGATGTAGCTAACTTGTCCTGTACAGCTTTACAAATTACACAACCCCACCACAGTCTCATGCACTTGTCCTGCAGTTTAGTTGCCCCAAGGCACTAATATAGACTCAGTTTTCCCTCCACAAATTCTAGTCATCAGTAGGGAAATAAATGCAAACTGATCCTATATCAGCCTCTAGGGGCATTCCACCACCCCTCTTACCCTTTTAACCCTCCTTGTCCCTCTCTATCGAGGTCCAGTAAAGGCCCCCTGGGCAGCAGTGGAAGCAGCCTGGCGCACAGCCTGATTGGCCATTACTCCGGTGGCGAACTCAGCCTGGGCCTTCTGGAAACTGGCATCGGTCTGCCTGTACATAGAGTGGACCTGGACAGGGGAAGAGCGGAGGGCGTTGATACCCGATACACACACCAATTCATCGTCATACTACGCCCATTGTCAGGGGAAAAATGATACCCAGAACTTGATATCGAGGCTGTTCTTTGGACCCTTTGTTATCTGTAGACAGCTCCATGGTAGGTGGACCACTAGGGCACGGTGGGCGCAATTATTAGCACAGACCACATGGAAAGTGTGACTACAGGTGGACAATTTTACTTTGACTCTCTTCCCTCATTTTATATCCCAAGAAATGTGACCTACCAGATGGTGTCACAGTATTTCCAACTGTAGCTCCCCATTGTCTCCCATTCTGTTATGGCCTGACTGAAAGCATTCACATGTACAACGCACGATAATTTTCGGATATTATTTGGATATCCATTTAAGAGTGGGTGCATGTAAATGTCATATTCCTTTTACAATTGTTGGAATATTCTCATTTTGATTAAAAAGCGGATGTGATAATTAGGAGAATTTCCTTCGTTCTCTAGATTTGTATATTGTGGTCAATGTTAAGTATGATGTACTGTATTTTCTCTGAGTCTGGAAATCATTCAATTCAATTTCTATCCTTCTCCAGACTTTCCAGATCAGAAACCCTGCATTGACCATGACACTATACAGTGGGAATACCTTATTCCATTTACCGTTGTTTTCTGTGGTCTGTGCAAGTTCTGTACCCATGGTAATACTCTTAATAATATGACCTTCTGGCTGGAATATTCTGTGTGTGTAAACAAACTCATTCAGTGTTTACCCTCTTGAGCATGACAACCCCCATGGCAGTTTGGGCAGTGAAGAGGACGGCATTGATCAGCATGATCACGCCAACAGGAACACTGGCCTTCAGAGCAGCCAGGCTCACTATCCACCCACTGAGGGAGAGAGAAAACACAAGGCATTTATATAAGATAAACAGAATATTCTGCTAACATCAAAGAGAAAGACAGGAACTGGAAATCCAGAGAAACAGATGTGAAAAAGTATTGTTATAATCATATGACAGCGCCGGTCCGATGGCTCATACCTGAAACCCCATCCAGGGATTCCAATGGTCATGATGACATAGACGACCACTTGGGCAAAGAATATGAAGAAGAAGGCGAAGAAGTTGAAGGAACTGTCACTCCTAGCAGGAAGGGAAAAAATATGAATTATTATTATGGCTGACCGAGGCTCCAATTCAGACTTATTATCACGTCTGATACCCGAGGCTCATAATCTCAGGGGGCCTTTATGCAAGTCAGCGACAGTACGCACCTAAAGGCTTTGTACACAGGTCTGTACCAGCAGATGAAGGAACAGGGGGTGAAGAGAAGGGCCCAGAGGATGGCGAGGCCCAGGCCAACGCCACCAGAGGGGTCCACACAGAACATGGCCAGGGACGAGATCAGGTTGAAGAGCAGTGTGCAAGCACTGACTGGAGGATGGTAAAGGATAAAGTATAAAAGGAAGACAGAGTACATAGAGGGACAGTAGGGAGCGCTACAGAGTCTATAGCACTCAATGCAATGAGCATCGACTCTTTGTTACTTTATTATAGAGCTGTGGACTTGAACTTGCAGGCTTGAACTCAAATCCAACCCACCCTTCCCCTCTTCAGGAAAAAAAATATTTTGACCTCCTGAGAAAAAAATACAAATACAAATAGTCCTAAGGACTGATGGAGCATCATGTCAGGATTTGTTCTGGATGACTCAACGTGCCTATTTCTACTTGCCTTGGTCTACTGTTAGGGTTAGAATTGATTTTAAGATTTTACTGGTCATTTTAAAGCACGGTTAGGTCCATATCGATCCATTTTAACCTGTGAGCCAGTGAGCCGGCTTAGATCCTTACGCAGGGCCCCTCTGGCTGTTCCAAAGTCTAGGCTCAAGACTAAAGCTGACCAGGCTTTTGGTACCAAAGGCTTTGGAACAACCTGCCTGAGGAGCTGAGCCTAGCAGAATCAGTATCATCTTTCATATCACTTCTTATTTTACAGACTAGTTTTTGTGAGATGTATTTTATCGTTTTCACCATTGTTTTACCCTTTACTGTGTGGGCTTGTTTGTTTTAATTAAATCAGCATAATGACTGTTTACTTTTATTTGGTTGTCAAAGCATTTTATTAACTCTGTTTTAATAAATGTACTATACAAATAGTTTATCACTACTAGTACTACCACTACTAGTAGTAGTACTACTTAAAAAGGTGTTCAAGAGTCCCTCCCTTTGTCTTGAGACTTGAGGTGAAATGTAGGTGAAATTTACTTGGGACACAAACAAGCATCATTTTCCTCCTGTCCCCATGCTTTACAGCATATTTTGGATATGTGCATTCAAGTATATTAGGTGCTAAGACAGAAGTAGCATGAAAACAGCTGAGTCGTCACAGCGACAGGGAACTAAGTTAGTTAGTTATGATGTGTTAGTTCAACTAACACATCATGACAGGAAGCATGGCAATACTGGCCAAATGTTACAAAAAAATACTACATTAGTTGCTACAATTCTACAGACCACTTTGGCCAAACCACTTCTACAATGAACTGATGAACCAGGAAGTTCTGTCCTTCTCCGTGCCAGTGCCCATCATAGCTAGAAGTCCAAAAAGTTAGTTTCAGGACCTCATAAAAGTGACTGGCACATACAATCCTTATTTAATATTACATTGAGACTCATGAAGAACTCACACATCTAGTGGTAAGATGTGGTGATGTGAAAGTGATGCAGGGAATTCACATGTAACATGCGTTAACATGTGTTAACATGTGTTATAGGGCACTCACACATCCAGAAGTAGTACATGATGGTGACAGTGCGCTGGAAGCTCTGACTGATCTCTAGGTTGATGTCCTGGTAGAAGCAGGGTCCCACAGGGCAGAACGACGGCAGCGGGGGCCAGTTATTCTGACGAGCTACAGGGGAGAAAGGTGATCAGCAATATGTTTTGTTACTAAAAGATCAATAATACGTCACTGCTGTCAGGTATAAACCTCATCATTCCAATTTTGGCACTTTTATTTGTT
Source organism: Gephyroberyx darwinii (assembly GCA_900660455.1). Taxonomy (NCBI): domain Eukaryota; kingdom Metazoa; phylum Chordata; class Actinopteri; order Trachichthyiformes; family Trachichthyidae; genus Gephyroberyx; species Gephyroberyx darwinii. Next base: position 4,940 of record CABFOQ010052404.1, read on the forward strand.
TTAAATGGATTGACAAAGTATATGGTCATGTATGTGTACAGTGAGCTTCATGGCCCTTGGGCCCATGAAACCCACGACAAACCAATTGTATTATTAAAAAATACATTTTGTCATTTTGTTTTTATTAATTCCTCAAAACATACTTATTTGGAGATGTGTGTTTTTCATCCAAAAACTGGTAACTGATAAAGTTATCCTGCCCTTTTACAGATCTATCACACAGCAACACATATACCCTTTTCTGTTAACATGCATTATATAGTCAAACCTTTACCTGGCATAGTGAAATAATCTTAGCCCTTACAGAGTTTAGTTTACAGAAAGCAAAGGTTAAAGGTAGCACGGGTTTTCTGCAACTAACTTTACCAACTACGGCTTTACCAAAGTCTCCTTTTCGGCCAGTACTCTCGACTCTATATCATGCTTTCAGCCCTCCCTTTATCTCCTCGTCCTCCCCCTCTTACAGGCTCCAGGTCCCAGGCTGTGTGACTCTAGCTCCCTCTCTCTCCTCTCCAGCTCACGGGCCTTCTTCTCCAGCTCCTCCTGCTTTCTCAGGAGCTCTGCTGTGGTGGCACTCACTGCATTCTGATACAGGAAGACACAAGGTATCATCTCAGATCAGCATGTCAAGTTTCAGTGTTTGTTCTTGCGTCCCCACAGTCATGGGTCAAAGATTATCTCATACAGTAAGACAGCTTCTTCTTTGTGCATTCTCATGTACACCTATGTGTCATTCATGTGGCCTGTATAAGACATGCCCAATAACGTGTCTAGTGCATGGAGGGCATCACCCCTATCGTATAGACTGCATAAATATATACAGCATGTTACAGTCCAGAGTCAGGCGACCTACCACGATGAAGTGTGGTATTTAGCAGTTTTACATTTTTCAAAAAGCCCCACGTACAACTCAAAGGGCCAACGTCACTGATGCCTTTGCCATTAAGCAAATGTTCCTGCTTTTTAAACCCACAGATGTTTTTTTCTGACTAGTGATTTAGTACTTGGATTTTGGTATTAAAAAAAAACCCCAAAAAAACTTCACTTAATATACCTGGTTATTTATCACATCCACCTATTGACCAAGTGGAAGCAATCTGGTGCAATGGGGGAATGTGACAGGCACTGTTTTAATGTCACAATCAACAGTCTTACACCATGAGTTGCAAATGTTGGTCTGCTGGATAAAAAGGAGGAATTGCAACTGCAGTGACATTGTACAGTATACATATATACAGTATATATCATGATGGATTGAGTGTGCACAGTGTGCTTTCAACAGCAGAGACTGGGGAAGGACATTTCAATGTGATTTTGAGATCTGCTTCTTAAGATCAGATATTATGAGATCATGTGATTGAAAAAGTCTCTTATGCATCTCCAGTGGTTCATTTATTTACATCGGTGTCTGCATTCATTTTTCCTGCTCTCCCTCTCCCCTCTCATTACATGTATGCACATTGTCACTGGACTGCATCCAGACTACACAGAATACCAATCACAATGTCTGAGCACATCCATATTTGGTTTTGAGAATCTGATAGCAATGGGAGTAAAATCCCATTCTTGCGGGTCCAGACCTGGCACTGAATGCGGATGATAAAAGTTGCACTGGAATGACAAGTTGAACCACAATCAAAGCGTCTTGGCTAGCAGGATGTTTACCTTGGAGTTATAGGAGCCGTAATTGCGAGGCTCGGTGGGCGTTGTCCTGCTGGGTGGGGTCTGTGCAGGAGCAGATGGAGTGGAGGGGGAAGTGGCTTCATATGGTGGTGGAGGCTAGAAAATATTTAATTCAATAATTATCAACGACAGAAACCATATACCAGTATGTTGTCATAAGGCACAACCTGTGAGGCACCCTTGCCTTCGTTTGGGAGCAGAACGAAGCATCATATTTGGAGTTTTGTTGAACATTTTTAAAAGACATCAATAAGACACGCAGAAAACTGACATGGTACAAAGTCAGGGCCTTGTTTCCACTGTATTCCTTGGTGTAATGACGTAATAGCTAATCTAGTCATTATATTCTGTCCCTCGAAATGAAAGTGTGTCATGCCCAGCATTAACACAGTGAGACTGTCCAGTAGAATAATATTATTTGGCAATTCAGCAGCAAATATATTTGGCCTGAGTGATAAAGCACAAATATTTCTTACCCCAGTTTTATTGTCGAATGGGTTGTAAAGGTCCAGTGTGGCATATCCTGTGTTGCTGCTATGTTGAGTCACTGCAGGGTCCTAACAGACAGGAAACCAGACAAATCAAACAAAGGTTTATTTCATCAGTCCAGTAATCTGTTGACTGGGCTTTCAAGAACATAAGCCTTATTTAACAAGCACGTGAGCTCCGCACTGTTTTGTGGATTCTCAATAAGGGCTGCAACTGGCCAAAGACTGAGAAGAGCAGGCCAGACACACCACATCACATGAGCAACAGCACGCATGCTATTATATGAGAGCTGATACATGGCAACATCAGTGCCTTTCACCCATCAAACTGCAGTACAGCGACGACAACACGATACACTACAGCGTCATTAGCTAATTCTAGCTTTGCATTATAGATCACCTGGAATGGGTTGTGGTCGTCAACTGGCTCCGGAAAACTTGCGTATTTTGACATCTTGATTGCGAGGGCGACGTCTCTCTGTTGCTCGACAAAGGAAAAATACCCTGCAGGCTAGGGTTACCGTTAAGGTACGCTCGCTGCTAACGTTAGTCAGGGAGGCAACGAACACCAGCTGGTAACGGAGAGGCGGACTGTCTGTGTTGGTTATCCGGTCAGCTAGCTACCCGTATCTCTCTGGCTACTCCGCTTATCATTTCTCCATTTGAGGATACCGAATCAAAAATAAGCATCCACCAAGACTAGCTCATCTGACAAGCCGCTGACCACAACAAATCGCATCAACTGAACACGAGTTAACGTTAAAGGCCTAATTACTCGTTGTATTCCCTTTCCTGGCGTTTTCCCTCACGATCTGATGTCTGTACGATTCTGGTTTACCAACTATATTCTCTACAATATTGTCGATTCACATCAAAGAGTAGATCCGATATTGCAAAAATATTTACGCGATCCAGGAAGTAAGCGGCTAACGCCAGGGTCATGTGATTGCTGCGGCAGAGAAGCACGTGGATCTGAAGGGGGCGTGGCAACCCGTGTTTGTTTCTTGCCAAAGATGAATATGGTGAATCTGTGTAATGTTACAGTTGACCGTGATATAGAGGCGCGAAGCGGAAAATCCGTAAAACCCCTTTAACGCTTCTTAAATCACCGTAAATCACGACCTTCTTATGGTTTATTGCTTGTAGGAAACTGCGTCAACACACCACTATATATTTAAAGAGAAAGAACGCAAATCTTCATTAAATCTTATATTTTATTTATTTTTTTAAAGAATTACTACATTTTATTCTTTCGACAAGCAATATTGAATAGAAGGTATCGTGGTCGCAAACACAGACTGTAGAAAATAATATAAAATAAATATTTTTAATAATATAAATTAAATAAATATGTGTTGCAAAGCGAACAGCCAATCAGTGTTTTTTTTTTTTAAACATTTTTTATTAAAGCATATATTACAAAAATCAACGTATACATGAACAAAACGATAGTTTAACATTACATACTGAACAATTTTTTTTGAATGATCACAATTGGAAAAAATATTTGAAATTTCCCCTTTAGACAAATGTTGATTAATAACTTGAGTGACGCACCTTTCAAAATTATACATAGATATTACACTACCCTAGAACCATTATGTTGTTATGTTAAATAAGGAAGTCTGTGTAAAGGATATGTGTGATATAGGCTACTCCCTGAAATTCTGCTTCATTTATCCTGGCACTGTGCCGATACCAAAAAAATATGGAAACACTTGTTATTGATAACACTGACTCTGATTTCAGTCTTTGTCCAGAAATTGTATTGGTTGGTTTCAGTAAAATGCAACGACAACAAAATGTAGATTTGGATTCCATATCCATAAATCCACTGGTAGTGATTCCAAATCGTTATTTATGGTATCTTAAGACGAAACCAAGCAAAATAATAAAAAGGCAACATGCTGTATTTATTGTCACTACCACCCTCTTCCAGTAGGCGTCACTGTTGTGTTAAATTCTCTCTCCAAGCCACCCTGCAGCTGGACCCTTCTTAACAGCTCCTTAACGTGTGTGTGTGTGTGTGTGTGTGTGTGTGTGTGTGTGTGAGAGAGAGAGAGAGAGTGAGAGTGAGAGTGAGAGAGAGAGAGAGAGAGAGACAGCCATTACATTCCCATAGACTTCTGAATTTCCATTTACAGTTTGGATAAAGGCTAAGATTCTGTCTGTATTCTTAACCAGGTCCCCATGTTGCCCCCATCGCCAGGCTCCTTATGCTTGACTTGCATGCTAATAGCAATAAACTTCTGAATGCTACTCATATCGTTATCTATTTGATTAAAGGGTCTAAAACAGCTTCAGTTTGAGCAGGCCTATAGGCAACTCCTCAGCACTATGCCAGTATTCACACCATGGCCTATTTCCCTTGTAGAGTCCAATTAGTTTTCTTTCAATCTTTTGCCCTTCAAGTCATGTGGGGTCATATGGGTGACCGAGGGGCAGTCATGTGATAGCATTACAAATACATAGACCAGACCGTCTCTCTCTCTCTCTCTATCACACACACACACACACACTCTCTCTCACACACACACACACACACACACACACACACACTAATGCATGCACATACAACAGGCACATACAACAGACCTACTCCTGGTCTCTCCATCAGACCTGTTTAAATAGCATCACAATGTTGGCTCTATTAGTGATTATCTGTGTTCGTCAGCTGCCTGTGAGTCATCATTTCCAATAATGTCTATAAGGTCTGTCTGCTACGATTGGTCCAGATGGCTCCAAGTCAAAAGCTGGAGTCGGGTGCCTCCTAAAACCACAGCATTCCACAGCCAATCAAGCGATGCAAGGCTCCATGACATCACTGCCTGTGGAATGAAGTGGCATAACAGTTGTGTGTGAAAAGTGACCTGGGTAACGAGGATGGACTGTGTGGTTTATACTGTTGCTGTGAGGATAACAATCATTCATCAAACTGGCCATTTAATCAGAAGGCATTTCATGTACGGGCGTGCATGTATGTTTGTGTGTGTATGTGCGTCTGGACCACCCATACAATTTTTTTTTTTATTGAACAAATACCAAGAAACTTTCCATTCACCTCAGACTGCAGCACTGTGGTTTTGTTGGAGCACACACACAATAACATGGGGTTCGCTGAAACCATTGAATACATACTTTCTCGCTGTGAGACTTTAAAGAGTGCAAATGATAACTGAGGTTGTTTAAGCATACATACTTGGTCACTCACACAATCTTATGCTCACTCTCTTTCTCTCTCTCCCTCTCTCTCTCACACACACACACACACACACACTCACATTTACCCAGTGAGGTTATTGAGAACACACAGCCTGGAGGAGGCCCAGGAGTCCCGCTGCTTGCTCAGCACTATGTGTATAAACTTTGGAGAACTTCAGAGGAGTGCTTGTCTGCTCACCGTTTGAAAACCTGGAAAAACCATCACTGCCTGTGAACCGTAGAAGTGCTCTCCTCAGGAAGTGCCTGAAAGACCCCGAAGGACCATATTTCACAGCAAGGTGAAGTCTGCCCGGATAAAGCCGCGGAGTAAACTCCTGGGTGAAAAGAGCACTTCTGAATTCTGTCGAATCCATCATTTTAGATGACATCCCTGTCTCCTCGTATTTCAGGTTTGTTTGTGTATTTTGTTTGCACCCATCCAGTTGAAAAGTGGGTTTTGAGAGAGAGCAGCTGGACGTCTCCCTGCACAACTTAAGTGGAAGCCACTTTACACTTTGTAACGGGGTGCAACGCCAGAGAAGAAGGGGTGGGGGACTTTTTATTGAGCTCATTCTGTAAGTAGGTACAGCTGGGAAAGGGAGCAGGGGGAATAGTACTTCTCCCAAAACTATGAAATTATTTTCTTATGGTTCTCTCTCTCTTGCTCTCACTCTTTCCTTACCACTCCCTGTTTCCCCCCTTGTCTTTGCCAAATGTCTCTCAAAGTGGCGTTTATGAAATGTGGATTGTCATTGGGGGTTTCAGACTAATTGGGCACATAGTGTGCTATGATGAACGAGAGCACACAGAGGACAAGGCAGAGGATCAGAATGGAGGGATGGAGAGGAAAGGGTGTGGGGTAATCTGGAGGGTAAGAGTGGATGATGATGTAAAGAAATATGCAAGACGAGGGAATAGGAGGTGCAGGGAGGAGGCAGCATAGGGAATGCTTGTTTGACAGGGAACATATATTTGGTTTCTCAATAAAAAAAAAAGAAGTATCATAAATTCATATAAAACTGTGTATTAACATTTTGAAAAGGACTTAGATACGGTAATAACATAGTTTGAAAAACAAGGTATGCATGACTTCTCTAAGTGGTACATGAAGAGGAAACTCAGCTTTGGTGATGGAGTAATCAGACCAACAGTATAACTACCAACATACATTCATGTAAAACGATGCCTTTCTCAACAGTGCACTATTTGATTTGACCAAAATCTGAAAGAGTCTCAAGGTATGAAGTAGAAAACCAAATGAGTAAATGTAAACCATGCATGAAGCAACAAATAGAAGTACTGTGCGACGTTCTGGAAAGTTCCTCATTCTCTCTCATAAACTCTGGTGCACACAACATCCCCAGCGCTCATTGTCTGAAAGAAAACAGCAGCAAAAGACAGAATTAAAACCATGAAAGCTCAAAAACTAAGCAGCTTCCTGTAAGACTTTGATTTACAAATGCACTCTCCAAAGTCCTCTCTTGGTGCTGTAAAACAAACTACTGACCAGTATCAGCTCTCCATCGTTGGTCAGTTCTCGGGTCCAGGCTGTCTTGGGCCCCTCCCCTTTCTGTAAAGTCTGTTCGCAGCTGATCTTGCTGTCTGTCTCCCACTTAGGAAAGCTCTGCAGGGATTCACACGAGAGCAGGTTGACTGTGCATCTGACAGGCACCAGTGAATGTATTAGACATTATGGAGGTTAGCAAAATTTTCGGGTTTCGGGATAACTGCAGCTCAGTGTGCCGATCGTTGCATGTTATTACGTTTTATAGTCTGTCAGAGACTTTGTCCTTCACCACTCACTCAGCATCAAGCAATGAAGAACAGATCCCCGTATCATCATCAAGAACGACTCTCGGGTTGCACTGAAATTATTTCCATATGTCTCCACTATGCAGAGCTCTGACTAAACTAGCTACGCTGTCCTTGGCCCAACAGTCTACTGGCGTGTGTATGTTAATATTATACAGGAATGTAAGCTACGCAGGAAAGCGTATGAGCGTCTACCGTGCAGGGGCGGCCATCCACCGTGCTCTCACTGAAGGACTGACCCACGGTGAAGGAGACATGGGTGGTGCGGACGCTGGTGGACGTCTGGATGGACAGACTCTCTCCCTGCTGGGTGATCTCCACCGCCGGGCTGGAGGCCGCTGCCACCGCGATCTTCCTCAGAAACACATTCACGCCTGGGGGATCACACACAAACAGAACGAACAGAGAGATGAGACGTCTGACGAAAGTATCGCCCGGTGCTGATTTATGAAAGACGGAAAGGATATCATCGGGATTGCTTTAAGTCGGCAATTAATTTGACCTGGTTCATCGGTGCTGACACATTACAAGACAGTTACACAATAGGGGAGTGACACAACAAACGAAACAGGACTTCACATATAGTGCAGACAAGATGCACTGTGTGATAGTAGACTAGAAGAGAAGTGTAGCAGCAATGGTATTGTCACTGATGTGCAAAGTACACTACTAGGTTGATAGATAGCCTGGACATCTTATAATGCCTATGTGCAGATTAACAGGGTGTGGTTGGTGGGCTGGGGTGCTGTAGCAGGGGAATAGGGGAATAAGGGTCCAAACTGAGGGAGTGTATTTTTTTATTTTTATTTTTATTTTTATTTTTTACATATTTTACACTTTTATTCCACACTGCTCTGGTTTTGAAACATGGTTTGGCTGAAATTTGCAAAAAAAAACTGCAAACAAATAAAACAACAGTTGTATTGTCTGACAAACTGGAACAAGCAGGAAAACATTAGGTCTGTTTTTTCCTGCGCACAATAAACAAAATTGTCCTCCCTAGACAGATCCCTAGATTTTGAACAGGTGACTACGGGTAAAAGTTTAGTTATGACAGGGGGGGGCAGAGTCACTTCCTGAGCATAGGGCCCATAATTCCTAGCTAAGCCCCTGTTGGTGGGGGTGTGATGCTTCTTGCCGACAGCTCTCATGCATTCATTCTCAATATAATAAACTTGTTTGAGACACACAGCAGATGGTTTTTGCATGTACATGAAAAGTGTCTGCCTTTTATCCCTCTGTGACTATCTATTCATTTCAGTTGGATTGGTTTCAGAACAAAAGCTCAGGACTATACCCCACACATCTGATTCAGTTTCTCTCATGTCAGTCCATATTTGCTCATGGAATGGTATAGCAAGGGGAAAACACACACAGAGAGAGCCCTGGAGCCCTGGAGCGGGTTGGGGGGGCCCAGGGCAATGGCAGCATGTCGGTCTCAGCGCTGGCTGGCTGAGGGGGCCCATTTCAAGGCTCAGTTCAGTTTATTCTGGCTCTAATTACAATCACATGGCGAGGACCTTGCTTCAGATGAGCAGAAATCTAACATTCTTCCACAGGCTATTTGTCTTTAGATTTTTAATGGATGCCACTGGCTGGCCCTGCTCTGACCTCTCTTTCTCTCTCCCACTCTCTTTCACTCCTGCTCTCCCATAAGAGGACTCATAACTCATAAGAGTAGAAACCTCATATAACGGCAGCAATATTCTCAGCAACATAGGTTAGGGGGGAAACATTGAAAACAGGAGCCAACTTGTTTAACCACAGAGAACTACTTGCATCCTGAGAGGGGGAAAAAAAGTTTAGCGGTCTCCCTCGGACCATCCTGGTCTCCCATTTGACCTCCAAGCAGGTCGGATATTCATTTGGTAATTTCATGAGTCAAATGATTGGCAGGTCTTTGTTAAGCTGATGCTCCCTTTTCCTAGTTTTGTCATTTTAAACAAGGACCTGAATTGAACTGTTGTAATGTATAATGAACTGCAGTGACCTATACGACAGAACAGCATTAGTGATACTGCTTAAATGCATGTTGAGATCAAAGTGTAAAGGTTTTTGTTTTCATTTAAAACATTTTCGCATTTGTTTCAAATGATGTATGTAACCCCTGTGATGTTTTGGGAGACGTCGGGCAGTAAAATGTCCCTCTTTCCAGTCATTTTCAGTAAACTACACTCTTTTCGTTCTCTTTGTCTTCCAGCAACTTAAATAGACAAGCTACGCTGTTACCTTGCGGCAAATGAAAGTTAATGTGATACATAAAACGTCCCATATGTTGCGTGATAATTACTCACCCAGCGCTCTCAAAAGTTCCTCGAAATTTACCGAGGATTTCATTTTCCATTTTCCCGAGAAATCTGTGATTGCTTTCTCCATTTCAATACACGCAGTTTGCAAAATGCCGATTCCGTAAAATAGAGACTAGTCTTTACTGTCTGTCCGTCGTTTACCGTTAAGCGGTCGTGCTGTAGTCCCTTCTACCTGCATCTGCGCTCCATTCATTGGCTCATCTGATACTGGTCCAGCCTGGTGGCAGGGAGGGATCATCGATCATGTAGGGGAGACCGGGGATGGTTGTACCACTTCTTACATTTCTGTCCATGTGTCCTTGCTTTTTTGAACTAGGTCTTTCAAAATCTGATGTAAACTACTTACATCTGTCCGAGTGGTTTCAACACCTCCAAGGGAAAAGCTAGTTTGTCTCAAAGGCAGGGAGAGAAATGTCCCATGTTCCCCACACCCCGGGTTAGTTGTAACAGCAGTTGGGGTAAAATGGCACATCCTAAACTGAATCCAAACCATGCTTTCATGTTCGTTCATGTTAACTGGAAATCTCTCTCTCTCTCTCTCTCTCTCTCTCTCTGTGTGTGTGTGTGTTGTGTGCATGTCTGTATGTTTAAATGGGTGAATTTGTAATATGTTTGTTCTGTAACAACTATCCCATCTCTATGTGTTACAACTATCCACACTCCCTAGTGTAGCCTCATGATGTAACTGCTGATTATATTACAATACTTGAAATGACCCACCATTAAGTTGTGGTTGTTGTATTATGTTGCCTTGTTTTTATTGTTTGGTTTTGTGTTGCCCTTTGTTTGGAATGTGCCATGATGACAAGGAAATGGTTTTGGTTTTGGTGTGCAGATGTGTAAGGAACTGAATTGAACTGAACCGAACTCAACTGAACTGAACCGAACTGAACCGAACTCAACTGAACTCAACTGAACTCAACTGATTGATTTATATCTGTAATTAATTCATTAATTAATAAAAAATCAGATGAGATGAATTAAGTTAAAGGATGTGAAGCTGATCTGACAGGCACAATGTTCTATCATATTTGCGGGAATCACTGGAGGTAACTGGGTTGCTTATTATTAACAGCAGAATAGACACAATGTTAATGGATATGGGTCTCCTTTCTCTCTCAATGTCTCTTTAGAAACACACACACACACACACACACACACACACACACTACTGCCAAGAATATTTCATCAAGTCTGGATCAGAAGTGATACCTCTGGAAACACGATGAAGTTCATTCAACCAACAGAAAGAGTCACGATGTTATCTGTGCAGGTTGTCTGAGCATCCGCCCTGCTTTTCTCCCTTTGGCACCACTTAAAGCACCACATAGTTATAACAGCACAATAGTTATCACATTACTTGACCTTGTGCTTTACAGAGAGGGCAAATAATGGACAAATAAAAGTACTTTTGGATGCATATCAGATACCATTCAGACCAGCATTTACCGTTAGCTGACCTCAGTCCGTCCTATTATCTGTCTAAGAAATGTAGATTAAGAGAGGACGAAAGCAGGGGATGGCGGACACAAGTGGAGAATGTCCCTGATGAAAAGAGAACACTGGACACCCAGTCCCTGTTTCTATGACAACGGGTATAGTTTCATAAATCTGCTGGATTATTGTGATTCCCCTGAATGCTGTCTCACTTTACATAGACCATAATAATTGCTGAGGAGCAGCCAGTCCAACATGCTGCTCTTTGGTTCCCTGTGCTGTACATATAGAGGGAATATTTATTTATATGTCTGACTGTCTATTTA